>JAPKLY010004717.1:0-13956 GCA_026898435.1 Prunella vulgaris
CAAATTATATTTATAGATCTCTATGTTTTAATTTGTCATTGTATATGTGTTGGGACAATCTTGGTATTTTGATTAGATCCCAAAACCCCTGATGAATTTGCCTAAGTATAGTGTTCAGGATAAAATAGTTCAGGATAGTTAGGTCAGAGATTCAGTACAGAAGGACCATACTGAAGACTGAAGAATATTGGAGTCGACCCAATTTACTGAAGTCTGAAGTGTAAACCATTCTGAAGAAGTCAGTCAGTCTAGCTGAAGATTGTCTGTTCTGAAACTGAAGATCGAAGCCTGCTGATTCTTCCTGAAGTCAATCCTGAAGTACCATTGTCTGATGTTTCTACTGAATACACTAAGCATGTTCAGGACAGAACTCAGTCAGTGAAGAGTAAGTACTACCTATCAGGCTGTGCTGAATGCACATAGGACCTGACTTAGGCCTTGGTTCAGTTTACCTGAATCCTGTAAGTCCGAAGCAAAAAGGTAACACATACTGAGCTGAATAACCTATCAGGCTGTGCTGAATGCACATAGGACCTGACTTAGGCTGTGGTTCAGAATACCTGAATCTTGTCAGCCCAAAGAAGAAAGGTTATTTACGCTATGGGACAAGAGACAAAAAGAATGTCAGTAAGACTCCATTAAGGCACACGTTCAGACTGAGTTATTACAAGAGACTCAGAGCATTGAATGTACGAGGAAGGATAAATGTCTGAAGGTCAACTAGCCGTTACAACGGAGAGCCAATGATCTTTCAACACGTAAGCACGGAGTCTGCGCAGCATTTAATGCGGCATTTAATGCGTCTCAAAAGGTTGCAGGTGATGTGACAACTTGCCAGAATAAGCATGGCGGGTAGGTCGAACAGTATTCCTAGCCTGCAATCTACCTAAAATAGGAAAGATTTGATTTGATCTCCTCCAACGGATCTATTTTGAATCTTGCCTATAAATATGGAGAACCTTGCACCCATTCAAGGTTAACGGGAAATTTCCAAGAGAAAACTCTCAAGAATCCAAGAACTCAAAGCATATCATAAACAACACTCTGCAATTAAATTTCCCTAGTGTTGTAGTAGGATTCACTCTGTATTTGCTTAGATCGATAGCTCTATTATTTAGCACTGTTTTGTATTGCTAGAGCTATCTTAGTTGGAAACCAGAATACCAAACCACTCAAGGTGTGAGATTGGTTGGTTAGAAGGACTGGGACTTGTAAAACGCCCAGGGGTCAGTTCCTAAGAGAGGAAGTTGGCTACTCGTGTCCCTTGGCACGTAAAACCCAAGCACCTATCCTCAGGGTTTTGAGGATAGCTTCCTGTTAAATCAGGTCGTGGACGTAGGAGTTGGTTATCTCCGAACCACGTTAAAAAGTCCCCTGTGTGCTGATTTACTGTTCTGTTCAGGATCATAATTGTCATCACAATAAACTGAACATCCTGCATAGCTTTTCTATTCAGGACTGAATCAATCATCCTGAATCTTAACACTGTGCACTCAGCTTTAACCACCAGTTTACTAAGCAAACTCAGAGAAAATGTTTTCAGAAACTAAAAACGAGTAGAACCTAAGGGCTCACTTTCCGCACCCACTCTGACTCACTGAGATAGTAGTCCAACTGACTTGCTTCCAAGCGGTCAGTAGGTTTATTATCTCTACTGAGCTTCCGAGCACTTTGCTCAAACTCAGCTTATCTGACTCGTTACTGAGCTGTCCCTGCTGCCCCTGTGGACCTTCAGCATACTGAGTACTTCAGGAAATCCTGACTGAGTGTGTTAGAGCATTTTTCTGAGTCTTTCAGAAAAATCTGACATCAGTGTATTCCCCCCCATACACTGATTATACTCGTTTCGGGACCAACAAGTGGTATCAGAGCAGTGGTTCAAAAGATCACTGACTTTGTTTACCAACAGTTTCTGAGGAGAAACTTTTGGTGGTCTACTGAACTGATCTTGTTTCTAAAAAATTGCATATCATGGCATCCGGTTCTAAACGCCTCGAGGGCAATCTTCCTGAATTCTCTATTGACAATTATGACTATTGGAAATTCAGGGTACTTGCACATCTCTACTCTATCCATGATCAGATGCCACAGGTGATTGAGCATGGCCCAATCAGATTTATGAGAAATCTTCAGACGACCTGGCCCGTTGCTGGCAATGTGCCTGTTCCAGCCGCCGGAGATGAACAGGTGGAGAGGTCCGCGCTTAATTCTGATCAGATTAAGCAAATCAGACTGGATAATGTTGCTAAGAACATTATACTCCACACCGTTTCTTACGAGAATTCGGTCAGACTTATGCACCTGAGGACAGCTAAAGAAATCTGGGATACTTTGAGAGAGATGAGTGAGGGATCAGAAAAGATCAAGGAGAACAAGAGAGATCTTGCAATTAGGAAGTTCGAAGCCTTCCAGATGCTAGAGGGAGAATCCATCAATCAGATGGAAGCTTAGTTCATTAAGATGATGAACGAGCTAGCAACCCTTGGGAAGGAGTTTCCCAAGAGGGATGTGTCTTCTAAAATCCTAAATTGTCTCCCTGAAAGATGGGACACAGGAGTAATCTTGTTAAAGAATACTTAGGATCTTACAAACATTCCTTACTCTCACCTATTCTCAGAGTTGAAGGCTCTGGAATTCGACCTCGATAAGAGGAAGAAGGGTGCTGTCAGTGAGGAAGTTAGTGAGGAGAAGACTCCTGAAAAGGAAAAGAGCGTGGCTCTTAAAGCTACTCCTGAGCCTGAGGCTGGATCTGGCTCCAAGTCTCTGAAGGACATGAACAAAGATGAGCTAGCCTTGGAGTACAGCCTGATGGCACGGCGATTCGAGAAACTGAACTCTCGTTTCGGCAGGTATAAGAAATTTTATACTGACACCCGTGATCACAGGTACTCCAGCTCCAGGAGATCTAGCCCCCGAAGAGAAGAAAGGTGGGGTTCAGATTCCAGGAGGGATCGCAACGAGCCTGAGAGACGAAGAGATGAGAAGAGGAGAGATGATGTGCCCAGAAGATCCAGCTCCAAACCTGAACGATCATCAGGGAGCAGGAGGGAATCATCTGATAAAAGGTACACTGACAAGAAGTTTGCTTCTGATGTAGATCAGTGCTACCACTGCAAAAAGACCGGACACTATCAGTATGATTGTCCGGAGCTCAGTGCTCGTGAGCGAGAAGATCGGAGAGCCAAGAGAGAGCTCAGGGCATCAGACCGGAGAGCGTTGCTTGCTGAGGATTCCTCAGATTCAGATGGCCCAGGACGCCGGTCCCCTGAACTCTTCTTCGATGAAGAGTATGATGACCTCTGCCTGATGGCAGATGACGAGGTATGTTCTTCTGCCTCTTCTCCTGATCACGCACCTGAGTTTAACTCAGATTCAGCAGGAGAACTCGACCTTCAGCTCGCCCTAGAGCAATTGATGGTTGACTTCTCAAGGCTGCAGGAGACTCATACTCACACAGTGGATGTGAATGCACATCTGAGTGAGGAGAACGATCGGTTAACTGAGTCTCTCAGAGTAAGAGATACTGAAGAAGCCCTCAGATTAGTACATCTTCAGGAAGAGCTACTTCATGCTCGGAACAAGCATGATGAAGCTCCACTGGAGGTAGAAAGACTGAAGGGTGTAATCAGCTCGCTGATTGAGACTCGTGACACGGATCTGTTCCTTGCTCAGGAACAACTGATGATTGAGCGAATTGCTCTGAGAGTGATGTTCGAAACTGAGTGGCAAGCTCGCATTTTTGCTGAGCAAACTGCTTGGGATCTTGAGCTGATCTCAAAGGAGAAAGCTCATGAAGAGTTGGTGCTTCAATACACCTCTGAAATTGATGCCCTGAAAGAAACAAATGGGCATCTTGAAGTTAAGCTAAAGAAGTTATACACATCTACCCAAGTGGTTGATGAGTTGACAAGTTTCTCTCAGCTGACTAATGGTGCTAAAGCTGGGTTAGGCTACGATGCCTCAAAAGACCCAAAGGGCAAGAAAAAGAGAGGTGCCTCAGGGAGCAACTCTCAGAAGAAGTTTGTCCCTGTCTTAACTGATGACAAGAGCTCAAGTGTTGCTCATCAGAATAAAGGTAAAGGGAAGGAGAAAATGCCTGCTGAACCTGTCAGGCAAAGGACTGAGGATTCTAGGCCAAAACCTAAGGGAAAGGCCAAGACTCCTCATCCTGAGTCAGGGAAGACAGATCAAGGGAAATCCAAGGCTCAGCCTAGGAATCCTCAATCTGGGAAAGATTCTGCTCCCAACACTTCTCAGGCCCTGCCTAGAAATGTTCAGAGCAGAAGAAACTCAGGACAGAGGAGGCCTCAGGCAAGGCCAAGGATTACTGAGGTACAGATCTCTTAGACAGGGCACAGAGCCCATCAGGAGCGTCCTAATCCTCAAAGGAGAAGGACAAACCAGGTGGCCTCTGAAAGGCAAAGGAGACCTGACTCCAGAAACACTCAGGCTAGACCTCAAGTGCCAAAAGGTCAGGCCCGAGCTGCTCCTTCTAGGGATCAAACTCAGCCCAATGCACCCAGGCCAAGGAGGAACAGGAGGCCCACCCCCAGAAATCAATATAGGGCTCCTGTATCTCAGGCTGACACCCATACACCCTCAACTTCCCAGGCACAAAGGAAGAAGAGAACTGTGTATGTTGATATTTTAGGGAAACAGGTTTACTCTTCTGATGCTATCAGAATTGTTAAACAAATCTAGATTCCGAAGGGTATGGCTGACGCAGTAGGACCCAATACGAGATGGGTACCTGAGACCTGATTCTTTTCAGGTCACTGCGGGCTACAAAAAGAGGAAGGAGGATCTGATGAAGGACTGGTACCTGTACTCAGGATGTTCCAGGCACATGACCGGATTTCGTGATCTCCTTCAGGATTATGTAGCTCAAGAAGGCCCGCAGGTAACCTTTGGTGATAACTCTAAGGGTTTCACCAGAGGATTCGAAACCCTTGTTATTAACTCCGTCCGTGTAATGAATGTATCATATGTTGATGGACTGAGACATAACTTACTCTCGGTTAGTCAGTTCTGTGACCGAGGATATAGTGTAGAATTTACATCTAACATGTGTCTTGTGAAGGACAAATCTACGCTACAGGTTCTGATTACAGGTGTCAGGAGGGGCAATGTATATTTTGCTGACTTCAAGAGCAGCCCTCCTGAAACTTGTCTGGTCGCTAAGAGCTCCTCTGAGCTCAGTTGGCTTTGGCATAAACGTCTGAGTCACTTAAACTTCAAGATTATTAACAAAATCTCTAGACTTTCTCTTGTAGATGGTCTGCCTAATGAAGTTTTTAGCAAAGACCACGTGTGCTGAGCATGTCAGGAAGGCAAGCAAACCAAAGCCTCATTCAAGGAGAAGGAAGCCTTCTCTACTGACAGAGTGCTTCAGCTCCTGCACATGAATCTCTTTGGTCCAGTAACTCCTGTCAGCATAAATGGTAGGAAATATACCCTTGTTGTTGTTGATGATTATTCCAGGTACACATGGGTTATTTTCTTGCTGAACAAAAAGGAGACTCAGGTCAAGCTTCCAGAGTTACTCAAGCAATTGAGTACTGAACAGGGTCAGAGCATAGTCAGGATCCGATCAGATCGAGGAACCGAGTTTATAAACTCTATTATAACTGACTTCTGTACTAACCATGGTATAGCTCATGAGACTTCTGCAGCCAGGACCCCTCAGCAGAATGGGGTAGCTGAAAGGAGGAATCGAACCCTGAAGGAAGCTGCCAGGACCATGTTGGCTGAATCAGGACTGCCCAAGAAGTACTGGGCTGAAGCAGTCAACACTGCTTGCTACACTCAGAACCGATCTATGCTGAACAAACAACATGCAAAGACACCCTATGAAACTTGGAACAAGAGGAAGCCTCGCATCTCTTATTTCCATATTTTTGGGTGTAAGTGTTACATCCTGAACAATGGGAAAGACCAGCTGAAAGCCTTGGATAGCAAATCTGATGAGGGAGTTTTCTTAGGATACTCCTCAGTCAGTAAAGCTTTCAGGGTGTATAACTGTCGGACCCTTTGTGTGGAGGAAACACCTCATGTTGTGTTTGATGAGACTGCATCAGTGCATAGGAAACAGGTTCCAAGTCCTGAAACAAGGTTGAGTCTGAAGAATCCTGAATTCAAGATCAAACTTGTCAGTGCTCCCAAGGGATGGGATGATGATGATGAAGATCAGGATGGACTTCAGGCCAACCCTCAGCAAGCCCCTGCCTCAGAAAACGTTGAGTCTCAGACGGAAGGACAGACTCAACCTGAGGTACGTAATGTCAGTGATGATGCTTCTGCACCTGAGACAGTTACTGAGTCCAACACTGTAGGGGGAAACAATTTCTTTGATATTGGTCAACCCTCAGGAAATGACTCAGTATCCCCTGTTCTTGCTCGTTCCGCTTCTTTGCCTATTATTGTTGAGACTAATGTTTCAGGATCATGCAATGGAACGTCAGTAGCTCCCAGTGCTCCAGTCAGCAGGAGGCGATGACTAGATGATCACTCATTGGCTGATATCATTGGGGATATCAATGTGGGGGTCAGGACGAGGTTGTCCTTTGGTGAAAGCGCTTTGTTTTGTTGCTTCCTGAGTGATCAGGAACCTACAAGCATAGAAGAAGCTCTAGCTGATCCCAACTGGATCCTAGCCATGCAGGATGAGCTCAATCAGTTTGAGCGGAATCAGGTTTGGGAGTTAGTTGAGAGACCTAGGCGTCAACATGTTATTGGCACCAAGTGGGTTTTTAAGAACAAGAGGGATGAGAAGAATGTTGTTGTCAGAAATAAGGTCAGGCTAGTAGCAAAGGGTTACTCTCAGGCCGAGGGTATCGACTATGATGAGACCTTTGCTCTAGTCGCAAGATTGGAAGCAATCAGGTTGTTTCTGGCTTATGCAACATTCAGGAAATTCAAAGTGTATCAGATGGACGTAAAGAGTGCTTTTCTGAATGGTGTACTGAATGAAGAGGTGTATGTTGAGCAACCTCCTGGATTCGAAGTTGGTAATAAGGTATACCACCTGAAGAAAGCTCTTTATGGCCTGAAGCAAGCTCCGAGAGCTTGGTATGATACATTATCCCAATTCCTGATAGACCACGAGTTCGAGAAAGGAACAGTGGACATGACCCTCTTCCGGATCACCGAAGGGGAAGACATTCTCTTGGTTCAGATTTATGTGGATGACATAATATTTGGATCTCGTAATCTGAAGCTTTGTGAGAAATTCTCCAAGCTGATGACTGGGAAATTTGAGATGTCAATGATGGGAGAAATGAATTTCTTTCTGGGTCTCCAAGTCAGGCAAACTGACTCCGGAATTTTCATTAATCAGTCCAAGTATGCGAGGGACTTGATTCAAAAATTTGGAGTTCAGTCCAGCAAAGTCTCACGCATTCCCATGAACACAAATGAGAAGCTGGATCCTGACAAAGAAGAAATCTCAGTAAATCAGACTGAATATAGGGCACTGATAGGATCTTTATTATATCTGACTGCTAGTCGACCTGACATCACTTATGCAGTTGGAGTTTGTGCAAGGTATCAGTCTGATCCAAAGAAGAGTCATCTAGAGAGTGCCAAAAAGATACTGAAATACCTGAGAGGTACAGTCAATCTATGGCTTTGGTATCCCTCTGATGACAACCTAAAACTGACTGGCTACTCAGATGTTGATTATGGAGGCTGTAGACTTGATAGGAAATCAACTACAGGCACATGTCAGTTTCTAGGGAGTAAACTGATCTCTTGGTTTTCTAAAAAGCAAACCAGTGTTGCAACGTCTACTACTGAGGCTGAGTATATGGTGGCAGGCAGTTGTTGTTCTCAGATTCTTTGGCTGAAACAACAACTGAGAGACTACCAAATAGAGGCCACTGAAGTTCCAATTTATTGTGACAATAACAGTGCCATTGCCATATCCCAAAACCCAGTCTTACACACAAGGTGTAAGCATGTAGACATCAGGCATCACTTTATCAGAGATCATGTTGAGAAGAAGGACATCAGGATGGAGAGAGTCCCTACTGAAAAACAGAGAGCTGACATCCTGACTAAGGCTTTGCCTGAAACCAGGTTTGTTGAGTTATCAGTAGAGTTAGGACTCCTTGACCCAGGCTTAGGTGATTCAGTCTGAATCTCTGATAAGAATGCACAAGGTCAGGGGGAATAACTCATATGGACTCAGGGTGAAGGAATCCCAGAGAGAATGTGAATGGTTGTAGGGGGAACATTCAGTATAAAATGGATGATCAGTATAGACTGACTAAGATTCAGGACACAGAATTCAGGGCTTGTCACCCTGATAGTGCAATAAGTGGTATCAGTCAGAATACAAATCTGACTGACTGTTATGTTTTCTGATTTTTATCTAGTCATCTGATCTTGCGTGCATTTTCCTTATACTGTTTGCTGTATTGTCAAATCAATTTAATTTGTCAAATGATCCCAGCCATTCGTTTTAATATTCGGTTATTATTTAATACAATTTATTTGAATTAAATACGGTCATGCTCTAATGTGCATTTAATGCACTGTGGGCGAGAACAGTTTTCGATAAAATTTGACCAATTACTTTTGAAAAACCGAAGAGTCAAATGCTTTTCACTGCTCAATCTTGACCATTGAATCTCATAGGTCATTATTTTCTAAGCCACCCGATTAAAACCAAATTTTTGTATAAATAGGGGAAGATTGTGTTGTTGGAATCTTTATGCACCTAAATATTTCCCTTACATATTTTCTCTAAAAACCCGATTCTCTTCATTTATTCATATTATTTCAATAGCGTCTCCTTCTGCAGATTCCTTCTTTGGAAATCTTTTCCATCTAAGGAATGAGATACATTATGAACCCTATGGGGATTTCTCTTCTAACCACCCCGACGTTTTGCCTGTACGAGAACTTTTTAATAATGCAGGTCTTCTGCAGTTCATTACTGCAAGACCACAGAGGATCCACCCAAGACTTGTCGCTGCCTTCTACTTAAAGATGGCGCAGAACAAGGAGTCCCAGGAGTGGGAAACTTGCATACCCCTGACCACCTGTACAAAGGGGAAGGATGGAGAGGAGGAGATGACCAGGAGATAGGTCACTCTCAACATCCAGAGGAAGATTAAGGAGGTTTTTAATCTTCCCAGTTCAGGACGAAGCCCAGTAGATTATGGGTTTTGGAATGAGAAGGACTTTCTCCAGTCCTTATGTGATGGGGAAGTCGTCCTGAAGTCAGGCCTGAATAAATCTGTCCTGAGGATTGTAAATCGCCACTTCTTCGACCTGACAAGTCAGGGAGTGATGGGGATTGCCGGAGGATTAGAGCAGATCTCCAGACCAAAGCTTTATACGATGATGGCAATCTCGGACGCCTCTCTGCACAACTTTAACTGGGAGGATTACTTCCTCCAAATGCTGGTGGCTGAGACCAGCAAAATCAGGTACTCACCAGAGGGGCAGGCAACTTTCGAGGCCAAGATGCACTTTGGCACCAAGATTTCTATGCTCTTGGAGACCCTGGATCTCGGTGATGTGGATCACGCCCAATCACTCGAGATTCCAGCGAAAATCAATCTATTCAGAGCTTACTCCGATGATGCTGGTACCAGGAGAAGGCCTCGAACTCAGAAGAAGAAGGCCCAGGCGAGCATGACTGACAGAGTCAAGGCTCAGGCAGGCAAGTCTTTTGAGTCTAATACAGCAAAGCCAGCGGAGGATAAATCTAAGCTCTCAAGACCCAAGCAACAAAAGCTGAAATTTCTCTACTCAGGGTCAGCAGAGCGAGAGAAGAAACTCGTGGAAAAGCGAGATAAAAAGCTTGTTGAAGAGAGAGCTGCTGAAGAAGCTGTTCAGCATGAAACTCCGGAGAGGGAACCAGCTCAGGCGCAGGCCATT
Organism: Prunella vulgaris; assembly: GCA_026898435.1. Lineage (NCBI taxonomy): Eukaryota > Viridiplantae > Streptophyta > Magnoliopsida > Lamiales > Lamiaceae > Prunella > Prunella vulgaris. The sequence continues at coordinate 9,889 of JAPKLY010004717.1, forward strand.
CTTGAAATTGCTCCCATTTCATCTGTTCCGGATGTTGTATCCCCTGATCCCAATCAACTGATCCTTAACATCGCTGAAACTTATCAGAATTTGGATCAGGTGGAGCCTGCTCAGGAAGGAGGAGTTGAGCAGGAGGCTGCTGAACCAGTTCAGGATGAAACACCATGGCCGTTCCCTGTGCCCGATGTAAATATTCTTTCAGACTTTGAGATAGTAGCAAGGGGAGCGGCAGCTGAAATGGTGGAAAGGAGATTTCCAGATCTCACTGAAGCTCAGAAGGAGGCAGTTGTGCAACTTCACACTTTTACCATGATCAGAAATGCTACATGGTCTGAGCTCAGTCAGCTAGGAGAGTCCAGGGGTTGGGACTGCATTGCAGATTTAGAAGCCGCCCTCTTTGATCACTTTGATGTAAACTCTCTACATCAATTGATTAAGATGGTGGATTTTATCAGAACGGTCCACCGAACCTATCCTTAGCCTGAACCTCAGAATGCTGAAGAAGAGAAGGGAGAGGTGATGGCAGCTGAGCAGGAGGTGGTAATGATTGCTGATGATGATCAGCAAGGTGGCACTGAGGGAGTCAGTGCACCGGCCGATGAAGCAATCCTGGGACCCGGGATTGCGGAGGCTTCAGGAGAGGGTCCACCAGGCATGGTCCGAGTCAGAGGAAAATGGACTACACCCGAAGCTATATATCTTCAGAATTCCTCACGAGCTCTTGGCAATCTGCACAGGAGAGTCATCCTCGTTGAGCGAAAAACTAGTAGGGTTGGTTCAAATTCTGAATTGCTGAACAAGAAACTGATCAACCTGGACCGTGACCTGAATGATATGGCCACTGATATGCATGCTGCAATAGATCTCCTTGGGGAAGCTCGGACTAAAATCAATGTAGACCTCACTGTTATTTCTGAGCAAACCAAGGATGCCATTCAGAACTGCAATCAGATGGTTTCAGATGTGCAGACTCAGCAGGAGACTAAGCTTGCCAATTTTCTGGATCAACAACTGTCTGAAAAAGTTGATCAACTGGTTGATGAGAAGTTGGTTAAGCTGAAAGCTGAACTGAAGGAGGAACTGCTGAGTGAGATGTCTGAACAGGAGAAGGATGCAATTGCCACTGCCCTGAACAATCGGATGATGAGCTTTGAAGGACGGCTAAAAGCTGAGCACAATTCAGCCGTCGACAAGCTAAGTGTTGGCCTGAGAGGGATGGCCAGGCAGATTGGGCAATTGTAGGGGAAGCAGACTGAGATGGATGGTCAGTTTACACTTTTGGCGGAGTCAGTGGATGAAGTTGTCAAACGGATAAATGACGATGATGCCAAAAAGGGGGAAGAAGTGAAGAAGCAGACTGCCATTACTGGTAAAGCAAAGAAGAAAAACTTCCCCCCTGAACTGATAGCGGCGGAAAGGAAGAGGACAAGGTCCGTCGCTGCCATCGAAGCTGCTGAAGGTTCAGAGCCAAAAAGATTGAGGTCGTCTGAGGACCCCGCTCTGGAGCCTTTGTACAAGGAGATGGAGGAACATATGCAAACTGAGCTGACCACTCAGAAGAAAATGGTGATGACTGAAGCTGAAAAGATAGCAAAAATGAAGGAGATCTCGCTCCTCAGTCAGATCCAGCGCCTAAAGGAGTCCAATGAGTATCTGACTTCGCAGGTTCAGAAGAAGAAATCTGTATCTTCTGGATCTCGGATGAAGACTCAGAGGAAGATTGTGGTCAGTTCAGATCAAAGTTATCCTCCACTGAAGTTTGTGGAAGACTTCATTCCGATAGAGATGTTGGAGGTATGGATTCCGATCCGGAATAGGTGGGCCTACCTATTCTACGTGGTGGGGTTATGGGACGATCTGACTGAAGAAAAAGACGTCATACTCCATCACTGGATGGCACAGGAGCATCCTGATCTCTGGGCTGAAATCATCAGACATGCTGACACTGAAGGTGTAGAGATCGCTCCTCCGGAATTCATCAAGTACCCTCCTCCACTCTTTAGGAACTCCAAGCAACTGGACCGGAAAGCAATTTCTGAAGAAGTTGTCAGAGTAGGACGAGCTGCCGGGGCCATTGCTGATCGAAACAGGATGAAGCAGGTCCTGAACCGGGTACTGGAAATGTACGAGATTCCACTGACTGCTTGGAATAAGGATGAAGACTAGATAAGGAGCTAGTTGTTCAGAAATTTTGTAATAGCTTCAGGATACTTGTATTTTCTTATAAATCAATGAAGTTATTTACTTTTCCTGAGTACAACTTCTTGTTGACTCCTGAATCTACTTTTCTGAATCCTTATCACGAACTGTACTAACCCCTTCCTTGTTTTCATCTTATAGACTAAGTACCTAGTTTGTCAGGTGGTACTGAGTTGTTCTCACTGACTAAGTCAGTTGATTGTATAGATGAATAGGAATTTGCTTAAGGGTTTTGGCATCATCAAAAAGGGGGAAATTGTCGGGACAATCTGAGTGTTTTGATTAGATCCCAAAACCCCTGATGAATTTGCCTAAGTATAGCTGTTCAAGATAAAACAATTCAGGATAGTTATGTTAGAGTTTCAGTACAGGTGGACCATGCTGAAGACTGAAGAATATTGCAGTCGACCCAATTTACTGAAGTCTGAAGTGTAAACCATCCTGAAGGAGTCAATCAGTTTTGCTGAAGATTGTCTGTTCTGAAGCTGAAGATCGAAGCCTGCTGATTCATCCGGAAGTCAATCCTGAAGTACCATTGGCTGATGTTTCTACTGAGTACAATAAGCATACTCCGGACAGAAGTCAGTCAGTGAAGAGTAAGTGTCACCTATCAGGCTGTGCTGAATGCACTTAAGACCTGACTTAGGCCTTGGTTCAGTTCACCTGAATCCTGTAAGTCCGAAGCAAAAAGGTTACACATACTAGGCTGAATAACCTATCAGGCTGTGCTGAATGTACATAGGACCTGAGTCAGGCCGTGGTTCAGATCACCTGAATCATGTAAGTCCAAATCAAAAGGTTATTTATGCTATGGGACAAGAGACAAAGAGAATGTCAGTAAGACTCCATTAAGACACACGTTCAGACTGAGTTATTAACAAGAGACTCAGAGCATTGAATGTACGAGGAAGGACAAATGTCTGAAGGTCAACTAGCCGTTATAGCGGAGAGCCAATGATCTTTCGACACGCATACACGGAGTCTGCGCAGCATTTAATGCGACATTTAATGCGTCTCAAAAAGTTGCAGGTGATGTGACAACTTGCCAGAATAAGCATGGCGGGTAGGTCAAACAGTATTTCTAGCCTGTAATCTACCTAAAATAGGAAAGATTTGATTTGATCTCCTCCAACGGATCTATTTTGAATCTTGCCTATAAATATGGAGAACCTTGCACCCATTCAAGGTTAACGGGAAATTTCCAAGAGAAAACTCTCAAGAATCCAAGAACTCAAAGCATATCATAAACAACACTCTGCAATTAAATTTCCCTAGTGTTGTAGTAGGATTCACTCTGTATTTGCTTAGATCGATAACTCTATTATTTAGCACTGTTTTGTATTGCTAGAGCTATCTTAGTTGGAAACCAGAATACCAAACCACTCAAGGTGTGAGATTGGTTGGTTAGAAGGACTGGGACTTGTAAAACGCCCAGGGGTCAGTTCCTAAGAGAGGAAGTTGGCTACTCGTGTCCCTTGGCACGTAAAACCCAAGCACCTATCCTCAGGGTTTTGAGGATAGCTTCCTGTTAAATCAGGTCGTGGACGTAGGAGTTGGTTATCTCCGAACCATGTTAAAAAGTCTCATGTGTGCTGATTTACTGTTCTGTTCACGATCATAATTGTCATCACAATAAACTGAACATCCTGCATAGCTTTTCTATTCAGGACTGAATCAATCATCCTGAATCTTAACACTATGCACTCAGCCTTAACCACCAGTTTACTAAGCAAACTCAGAGAAAATGTTTTCAGAAACTAAAAACGAGTAGAACCTAAGGGCTCACTTTCCGCACCCACTCTGACTCACTGAGATAGTAGTCCAACTGACTTGCTTCCAAGCGGTCAGTAGGTTTATTATCTCTACTGA
>JAPKLY010004719.1:0-13956 GCA_026898435.1 Prunella vulgaris
CCTGGTCATCTGGGTGTAGAGCTATCTGGTGATAGCCCGCAAAAGCATCCATGAATGTCATCATCTCATGGCCTGCGGTGCTATCCACCAACTGGTCAATGTGAGGTAGTGGGAAGTTGCCCTTCGGGCATGCTTTGTTCAGGTCCATGAAGTCAATGCAGAGTCTCCACGTCCCATTGTGTTTCTTCACCAGGACGGGGTTTGCGACCCACTGCGGACACAGAGCTTCCTTGATGAGCTTGTTGTCTAACAACTTCTCCACCTCAACTGTTAGAGCTGCGTACTTGTCTGGTCCATACTTTCTTCGCTTTTGGCGTACGGGTCTCCTCGTCGGATCTATGTTGAGTCTGTGGCAAGCATGTTCCAACGGGATCCCCGTCATGTCTTCGTGGGACCAGGCAAACACGTCTAGGTTGGTCATTAAGAATTGCTCCATCCTCGACCGGTACGGTTCAGGTAACTCAGAACCGATGAAAAGTTCTAGGTCCCTTTCCGGGTCCACCGGGAGTGCCGTCAACTCTTCCATGGGGGTTGCTTTTCTCTTTTGACTTTTCCACCTCGGGTCGCTGATGAACTCGTCCCACTCCCCTTGTGACATCTGCGCAGGCTCGTGGCCTATGCGCGGTTCGAGGTCATCGGGTTGGCTCTCAGCTTGGGCGAGCTCGTCAGCTGTGAACACCTCCGGTGGTCTGTCAGCTTGGGATGGTGTGGTGACTTGGGGAGTTGGGTCAACGTCCATTGGTGTTGGTTCTTGACCTCCCGCAGGTCCCCCACCTTGGGCCTCATCAGCTACCTCCATTGGAGTAGGCTGTTGTCCCTGCGCAAGTACCGACCTCTGCGCAGGTCTCAACACTTGGGTTTCTTCCAAGTCCTCCATTGGTGTCGGTTGTGTGTCTTGCACAGGTCCAGTACCTTGGTTGATTTCTGACAAATCGCCTACCTCCATCATCTCAGTTTCGATCGAGATGATGTCTAAGATGTTTGGCTCGTCTGCAAGAATCTGTACGTCCTCTTCGAGGATGTGGACTTGTGTCACCGCTTTTTTGACCCGGCCGTCTTTGACCTGGAGTAAACACTCTCGGGCCTTTTTCTGGTCACCTTTTATAGTTCTGGCACCTTTTGGAGTTGGGAATTTTAAACAATAGTAGTAGGTCGAACACGCCGCTTTGAATTCATTAATAAATGGGCAGCCAAGGAACCCATTGTAGGAGGACTGCTGGTCGACAACTAGGAAATCTATGAGCCTAGTCAGTCTCCTTTCGGGGTCCTCAGCCGATACAAGCTGGACGCTCAACCTAACACTACCTAGGGGGACGATTACAGCTTCTCCGAACCCCACTATCCTAGCATTGCTAGGTTCCAGATACGACTCAAAATCACCTAAGGCATCCAAGGTGGATTTGAAGAGAATGTTGGTGAATGTGCCGGTGTCCACAAGTAGCCTGTGAACTCGGACGTTCGTGATGTTGGCGGTTATCACCAACGAGTCATTGTGGGGCATCAGTACCCCCTCCAGGTCCGCTGAAGAAAATGTCAGCTCGCCAGCAAGCTGTGAGATGGACCTGGGGCCAGAGCTGCCTTCCTGGACTTGGTTTATGGCCCGGATTTCAGCCTTCCTCTTTCTCCTGGATATGGAGGATCCCCCGTCCTGGAGACCTCCTACAGCTCCGATCTCCTCCTCGAGAACCAAGAGTTCCCGGGTGGGTTCCATGTTTTGCTGAGGTTGGGGAGGTGCCCTCCGTCTGTGATGGGGACCAGGTTGGTCTGCTTCCTCCTCCTCGTCATCGGAGGTAGCCCTCCTCTCGAACCTCGATCTCTTAGCTGGGGCCTTCTTCACGAACTCGGCGAATTTCCCCTCCTCGTAAAATTTCCAGAGTTGCTTGAGGAGGTCTCGGCACTCGCTGGTGAAATGGCCGATGGCCTGATGGTAGGCACAGAATTTGTTGGGATTGAGCTTCGTGAGGTCCTGGCGGATTCGCCTTGGCTCTTCCAGCATGGCCTTGACTTTGACAGCAGTGAAGACGTGGTCGACGGAGACAGTGAGGACCTGGTTGAGCTTTTCTTTGAGCTCATCTCCCTCGCCAAAGGCTTTTAAGTTCCGGGGAGCTTTGTAGGCGTCCCCGGACTTCTTCCCGTGGGGCTTCCTTTCCTCGTGGGCACTAACTTCTTTCAGTAGTGCCTCCTGCATAGCCGTGAACACCCCCGCCTTGTGACGGAATTCGCTGTAAGTGTTGGGACATGCGAGGTGCATCTCTTTCCAGAGGTCGGTACCCCTCCTGAGTCCGGCCATCGCTGCGACGACCTTGGTGTCTTCACTCACCGGCTCGCCTTCCAGCAGGATTTTGTCGAACCTTTCCAGGTACTGCTGGTCGGTCTCACTCTCACCTTGGTGGATGTTGGCGAGTCGGTGTTTCTGGGTAAGGTAGGATCCGAACTCAGAGAAGTGGGCCAGGAACTCCCGTGAGAGTTGGCCAAATGAGTAGATTGACCCCGGGGCGAGTGAAGAGAACCATCGGTGAGCTCGATCCCCTAGGGTCAGCGGGAAGTTCCGGTACTGGGTGGAGTCAGTGGCGCCGACCGAAATCATGAAGTCCGCGTACTTGGCCAGGTGGACTTTCGGGTCTGATTCGCCTTCGTATGCGGACATCATCAGGAATTGAATTTTCTTCTGGACCGGTGCGCGGAGGATGGCAGGTGCCAATGGAGAGGTGGGGAGAGTCGTGGCGTCAGGTCCGCCAGACTTTGCTGCTACTTGTGCTTGTAGCATTTCAACGGCCTTTTTCAGTGAGGCCAGCTCGATATCTCGGGTCACCTCTGGCGGAGGGTGCTCAAAGGTCGTGTGTCTCGCAGACGCACGTCCCCGAGGTGCCTCACTCTGAGGTGACCTCTCAGTGGCGGGCTGGAATTGGCGTCCGCCGTGGGGGCCTAGTCGGTCAGTGGCGGGTCTCCTCAACCTTTCGTGGGCTGATCTGCGTGGCTGCTGATCGGAGTCCCCATGGGACGCAGCTGGGGCCGCCGTACGCTCATTCTCTTCATATCTTGGGCCCAGGTGGCCTTGGAGGACTTCCCTCCTTTGAGATTGGTGGGTGCCAGATGCCCCGGTGTAGGCCGACTCCCTTCCAGTGCAGGGAGCAGGACCCTCCTCCACCATTTTGGCCTTGCCGGTTCTCTCCCTGCGCTGGCGAGCCTGTGCCGAGCTCACCTCCTGCTCGGTGGGGAGTACGCTGTAGTCCCCTCTGGTTTGGGTGCCCTGAGTGGGCCTGGTCTGCTCCCGGGTTTCAGCGGCTGGAGCTCGCCTGGGTACTAGGGTGAGCTCGTCCTGCTGTCGCTGCTGCAACCTTTGTAAGGTCGCGATGGTGCGTTGGAGCTCGTCAGGATTGCTGACCAGGTCCCTCAGAGCGGGGGCCAAGTCCTCCTGGGTCACCGCAACTCGCGGAGGTCGCGGAGCTGTGGTGCTCTTTTGGGGAGGTGGTTGTGAGGTCTCCACCACCTGGCGTGAGGTCTCCACCTCGGTCTGGTTTTGATCACCCCCTTTAGACCTTCCCGCAGCGGCGGAGGCCTGTCCCTTGGCGGCTCCAGTGTTAGCCATTTTTGGGTTTCGGAGGGGGTAGCTTGCTGCAGGTCGCCGAGATGGAGGGAGGTCGCTGGAGTGGTGGAGGTCGCTGGTGCGGTGATTGTCCAGCTTAGGTGGAGTCGTGCAAGTTTTCGTCTAGCCTCGCGTGTTGACGAATTATCCGAGATTCGGTTTATTCGTGTGTACGTGCGCGTTTGAAAACTTGTTCCGGGCAGATCTCGTGAAATCCAAAAACTTGGGTTTTTGTCATGAAATCTAGGTTCTGCGTCCAAGGGATGAAGATGTATGTGTATCTTCAAGTGTTCTTGGGTTTTATCAAGAACACTTTCAAATCTTCAAACCTTCAACCAAACCCTAACTTTTTCGTTCTTGAGATTTTTAATTTTTTCAGGTTCGAAATGACCCTTCCTTCTAGCGCCAAATTGTTGATAGAATTTATTAATCGTGTTTGTTATGTGGCTAGTTATAACATGTTAATTCCATCAAACAATAATCCAAGAATTTGTGTTCTTGGATATAATATAAGGAGGGAGAGTAGAGGGTTTAGAGAGAGAAATATTGTAATGGGCATTGTATTGATTTTCAGAATTGTGTGAATAGTACAAGAGAGGTCTTATTTATAGGTGTGTGAGTGTGAGACGGCACCTTACGAGCCTATGTGGCTTCCGGTGTTGACGAGGGTTCCTTACCCTCGTCTTGGTCTCTCACACTGCTTCCTTTACTATGCCTCGTCCTACTACTATACCTTAGACTGGATGGGCCTCATTAAAAACCTCGCCGTAAACCACCCTTGTGGATAAACCGGACGGAGGGAAAAAGAGTGCACCATCGGGGTCCTATTTGACTAATAGGCGAGCTCGTCGGCGAGCTCGGAGATGGGCTACAGTAGTTTGGGTGAGCTCTGGGGCGAGCTCCAGTGCCTTGTGTGGCTTACGGACGTTATGCGATGATGGAACTCGACGAGGCCTTCCTGGGGATACAAGGCGAGCTCTGGGCGAGCTATAGGATGACAGAGATGACCCTTTTTGGGCGAGCTACGCAGGTGAGTCATCTCCATGTGGGCGAGCTCCGCACCTTTAAGGACCTGGGTGGGTCCTGACGACCTGCCAAACCTTGGCGATTATTCATATACGAATGGTACTAGTTCGCCAGTCCAACATTTGCCCCCCAGCTCGCATGTGTCATGACCTCGTCAAATGTGCAGGCAAGCTGGAGAACTTGAAATTCGGCGAACTGTCCCTGGGCGATTGCCGAGCTAGCAGGCGAGCTCGGTGAAGGCGGTTACTCTTGGTCATCGTGGTGCGGGAATCCAGGGGTCATGCACCCCTTTTGAGACCTCGGTTCCCGCCCACCATCATATCATCTTTCAAATTTCTTGCAAACAGGTCCCTGTACTTTGTGAATATCGCACCTCGCCCCGACGTCTATAAATAGGGGGAAATGGATTCATTTCCTCACTTCTTGCATTTCGAATTCTCAGAGCTTTCCCGACGACCGATTTTTCTTGTGCTCGACGGATTTTCGAAGGCTCTTCAAGGTAGGATTCGATTTCTTTTCCCTTCTCTTCTATCTGTTATTTGATTTTTCTGTTGTTTCTTCGGGATTACGGGATTTTGGACCGTGGGTTGTACCGAGAAACTTTGAATTTCCCTGATTTTTGGACTATTGGATTTTGGACTAAGAAACTCTTGAACTTCCCTGAGACCATGTCGACACATTCCTCGAGTAGGACTCTTTCGGACCGGAATCCTGACAAATGGCCAATAATTGAGGATGAGCCACTTCTGGTTTCGTATGTGGAGATCGGCTCCAGCTCCGAGGTGATCTCGGCAGCTCGCCAGGTCTCCGGCGAGCTACGTAGCGATCCGGAGGATGGAGCCTCCAGTTCTGTATACCGCGAGGTGTGGGAGAAAGGTGGCGAGGTCGCCCAAGAAGAAAGAGTTGCCAGTGGCAACGAAGGGCCCGAGGAGGTTGAGGAGGGCGCTGCCGAGGTCGGTGAGGAGGGTGGCGAGCTGGAGGAGGTCACGCTCGAATGGTTCCGCCGCATCGGTTTTCTGGAACCTCAGCTGGTTGAGTATCAGGTCCCCGCCCAGGTGGCTCACCCATTCGATTGGAATGAGTATGTCGCCGAGTACGCGGTGAGCTTTCCCTGCCCGAATCTGGCACCTCGCGCCGACCCCGCCGACCTGGAAGAAGTCGTCCCTTCTGAGTACAAGGCTGGCGAGGTGGTGAGCCTTGTTGATGAATGCGACCTGCCTATTATACGCAGGGAGTATCGCATCCCACTGGACATTTTTATGTATGCCCCGATGAAGGATGAGCGGGCCGACGCACCTCCTGAGGGGATGACCGCTTTGAACGTAGATGTCCTGAGGGCCGGGCTTACTTTGCCGCTGCACCCGATCATTGGCCAATATCTTACTGACAATAATCTGGCCATCACCCAGCTCACACCAAATGCAAGGAGCAACCTCCTCGCCGCCCTGTCTGTTTTTGGGTTGGAGGGTTATGAGAACACGACGACCTCGGCGGACCTGGGCGAGCTCTTCACCGTGACCAAGCGGGAGCAGGATGGCGCGGGGTATTATTACCTAAAACCTCGTCCAGGGGAGAAATTTCTTGGGGAGCTGCCCAATAAAGTCCGTGAATGGAAGAAGCAGTTTTTCTTCGTAGGCGGCGACTGGCGAGCCTCCAACACGTATCATGGGAGGGGTGATCGTATTCCCACTCCAGAGGGATATGGGGAAGCCAGCAGTAGGTCGCCTATTTCGGTGTGCGTGGGTTGAATTAGATATACTAATTCTAATTTTCTTTCCTTTTACAGTTCCGAAGCGACACAAATCCAGCCGGGGCAGGCCTAGAGTGTCGGAGCAGTTCGACGTGGTGCGCGCCATCTGCTGTTTGAGAAGTGCGAAGGATAGACAGGTCGCCCATTTGTGCGCGCACCATTGCCTGCGGCTCGCCGGGCTCCTTACACTACCGCACCACCTCGACATCCAAGGTCCCGAGCTCCCAGGTCCGACTCTTTGCAGCTCGCCTATGGGGGGGTAGCTCGCCCATCATGCTGACATTTGTAATTTTTGTGCAGGTGGTAGCTTCGTTGCCATCCCGATCACCGAGGTCCCCGAGGCCTATCAACTCGTGAAAGAGCGATTCGAGATGGGCCCACCTCACCCCAACAGACTTGCCCCACCGTCTGTGCTCGCGCTGGAGGCGACCAAGAAGGCAGAGCTCGCCTCCAAAAAGGGCAAGGCAGGTGGATCGGGAGCCCAAAAGGAGAAAGCCAAGGCTCCTGAAAAGTCCAAGGCATCAGAGGTCGCCCGGGCCGGGCGAGGTGGAGGACGAGTTGTTACCCCTCCGAGCGAGGTCGAGGAAAGAGGGGCCCAAGGTGGTGGTGGATCCCGAGCTGGCGAGGAGGATCCCCCAGCTCGCAAGAGAACGAGATACACCGGCCTGGTTGACGAGAAGTCCGACCGGGATGAGAGGACCTCGGCGAGGTCAGGACAGGGGGGCTCTGTCCAATCCACTGCCCGCTGGCGGCCACGCCCATTCGGAGTTCGCCCCCTTCGCCTTCTCCATTCGGGGTGCAAACCACCGACGACACGCTACTGGGTTGGGATCCTGACCGAGCTCAGTAAGTAGCTCGCCCAATTGACTTTCATTGCTTTTCAATCCTTTATTTTTCTAACAGTTTTCATCTGTTTCGATCTCGCAGTTATGCTCCAATCGCCTTCCCGAATCGCCACGAGGTTCTGCATGCCTTTGAGCGATCTCGCTCTCTCACTTCGATGCGGAATCTCCCTCCGGGTATAGCTCGGGATGCTGTGAGCGAGATGCCTAGGCATTGGACGACCCCGTTGGTGGCGGGTATCAACAGTCAGGACCTGAGGGAGAACCTCCTTCTCTCGGGTCACTATGCGAGTAGATTGGTGCTCGCCAATCAAAAGGCCCTCGAGCAGGTTGCCGAGTTGGAGGCAGGTCGCTCCGACAGGAACAAGCGGATGCTGGCGTTGGCGGACTCTGCTGACAAAGCGAAAAAATAGGTGCAGCTCGTCGAGGAACGGGCCGAGGCATCGCTGGCCGCCGAGCAAAGCGCCCTCCAGCAGCTTGAGACCATCCAACGCCGGCTCGCCCGGCTCGAGCAGGAGACGGAGGCAAGGCTAAGGGCTAAGGAAGAGGAGCTCGCCGCCCAGCTCGCCCAGGAGGTCGGCAGCCACGGGATCACGAAGAAAGACCTCGCACTGCAGCGGGGTCTGGTGAAGAGCTCCAATGCCGAATGCGAGAGGCTAAGGGGCGAGCTAGAGGCGAAGGCGAATGAGATCGCCGAGCTGCGGAGTGTTGCCTCCTCCTCGCCGGACCTGGCGGCCGTGAAGGCCGAGGCCTCTGACAGAGGATGCGTTCAATGTTATGTTGAGGTTCTGCGGACTCTCTGGTGGGCCCGAGCTCATAGGGACGACGAGGTGGAGGCAGTCGTGGGTGACTTCAAGGCATGCCTGGACCGAGTTCCATTTCCCGATGGCGCCGAGCTGGATATCGGCGACCTACCTGAGCTCGGCTTTCCTCTCGACTTTGTACCGGACTGCTTTCGAATTATCAAGACAGTCGAGGTACCGGAGCTGAACCTTGGTGAGGCAGAGGAGGTCGCTCGCGAGGGAGATCGCGTTACCCTCACTGTCGAGCAACTGCAGGAGGCCTGTGGGGACGCTATGCTAAACTTGGGCGAGTTTGATGCCAGCGGGCTGACTGGTAATATCACTTCTGAGGCTGAGCTCGCCATTCCAGCTTCCCAGGTCGCCGCTGCCCCTGTCGAGGTCACCGCTGATGTGCCTACTGCCGCCTCCGAGATGCCTTCCGATGTCCCCGTTGCTCCGGGGATTTAGGATTTTTCCTTGTTTTCGTAGATTAGCTTTTTTAATTTCCAACTTGTAGTAGGTCACCGGGTTGTGGAGCTCGCCCAGAAGGAGCTCCATTTTGTAGCTTTACTTTTCGTTCAAGTAGATTCAGCTCGCCGGGCACATGCAGCTCGCCCAGAAGGAGCTTTATGTAGTTCAAAGATGGCCAGCTGGTCGGCCTTTGTGGCCAACACTACTACTCATACTTAGGATTTTTTCAAGTATATTTTTTACTTGAAAATTTTTTAAGTATCTTTTGAATATAAGTCGAGCATTTTTTTGTCCAACTCTTTTCCTTTATGTATTTGCGCTTTTACGTTATAATTTTTTTTTAAATAGCTCGTTCTTATTTATTTTTCTGGTACATAATTGTTCGTCTTATTCTACTTTGAGAAGCGAATCGTTCGTTTTACGTCACTTACGACTACGAATTGTACCTCTGTTTTGAGAGTGTGTATTCTTCGTCTTACGCCACTTAGGGCCGCGAATCGTTCGTCATAGACCACTTAGGGCGGAGAACTGCACTTCGATTGATTCACGTTGGGCCGTTGGGTTTCATGAACCTTGCCTTAGACGTTTCTTCGTCTTTTTTGCGAATTTTTCTAACTTATGGCAGTAGGTGCTTAGCAACCCTTTAAGGAGGGTACCTTCGCGACCTTGGGCACTTTGGCCTCTGCCCTCGAGCTATTTGATTATAACGTTTGGGACCTTGGTCCTTGCGCATTGAGGATTTTTGAGCATGTGGGCGAGTTGGGCTCGGCGAGCTATCTGGAGCAGTGGGTGACCTGGTGCAGCTCGTCTGGTTGGAGAGCTGCACAGGTCCAAACACTTGGGGAATTTTTCTAAATTTTTTCTGACTTTTCATAGCGGTGTAATTTACATCGGTTGCCATCGACATTTCTGATGCAAATCTTCGACTAGTCTATTACAGGATTCTAGTCTATTGGTAGAATTTTTTTAGATGTGCCGAGCTCCAGGTGTATGACGAAGCTTTACCTTCTGCGTCTTCTAGATCATAGGTACCGTTCGGCCAGGCTGCGGTGACCCGGAATGGTCCTTCCCAGTTTGAACCGAATACACCTGGTGGGGCCATCAATTTCTTTTTTAACACCAGGTCTCCGACCTTGAACTTTCGGTCTCGGACATGAGAGTTGTAATATTTTTCCGCTCTGCGCTTGTAGGTGGCGTTTTTCATTTCTGGCGAAGCTCTGGTCTCTTCGATCAGATCTTTTTCTACTGCCAAAGCTTCATCATTCTTTTCTTCATCATACCCCACCATCTTCCAAGTCTTGTTCTGAACTTCTACCGGGACCACGGCTTCAGTCCCGAAGGATAGGGCAAACGGGGTCTCCCCGGTGCTGGCCCTATAGGAAGTTCTATAAGACCATAGGACCTCCGGGAGTTCGTCTACCCAGTTTTCTTTTTTCTCTTCGAGGCGGAGCTTCAATATGTGTTTCAGGATCTTGTTCACCGCCTCGACCTGGCCGTTCGACTGGGGGTGATATGGAGTTGAGTAGTGCTTCTTGATGTTCCATGAACTGCAGAAGTCCCTCAACTTTTGTCCGTCGAACTGCCTTCCATTATCAGTGATGACCGACTGCGGGAGTCCAAACCTGCAGATCAGGTTTTTCCAAATGAAGCCGATCATCCTTTCTTGGGTTATGGTTGTGAGAGCTTCGGCCTCAGCCCACTTAGTGTAGTAGTCTACTGCTACGACATCAAACTTTACACCGCCTCTACCAGGTGGAAATGGGTCGATCAAGTCGATACCCCATTTCGCGAAAGGCCATGGGCTGAAAACCGACTTAAGCTGGTTGGCTGAGGAGTGGATGTTAGGTGCGAAAAGTTGGCACTTTCGGCACCTTCGAGCGAAGCTGATGGCATCTTTGTGAAGAGTGGGCCAGTAGTAGCCCTGTCTGATCGTCTTGTATGCCAATGCTTGCCCCCCAGCGTGACTCCCACAAATCCCTTCGTGAATTTCTTCTAACACTTCAGACCCCTGCTTCCTAGTTAGGCATTTGAGTAGGGGTAGAGAGAATCCACGTTTATAGAGTTGGCCATCCAGCAGCGTATATCTGGCAGCTTGCTTTATTAACCGGCTAGCTTCCCAGGTGTCCACGGGGGTTGTTCCGTCTGTTAGGTATTTTTGGATTGGAGTGCACCAATCTTCACCACCTTCACTGTCCTCCTGCCCCCCGCTCGAGGTTTGATTCATCTTGTAATCGGACGTCGAGGGGTTTTTCAGTGTGGTAATCACGACCTCCGTGAATTCGGCTTCGTCGTTGCTAGTAGCTAGTCGGGCTAGAGCATCTGCTTGTGTGTTTTCTAGCCGCGGTATCTGATTGATGTAAACTTGTGTAAACATCGAGATCAGATGCGCGGCTATCTTCTGGTAGGTCATCATCTGCTGGTCTTTTGCTTCATATTCCCCCCGGACTTGGGATATTATTAGCTGGGAATCTCTGAAAACTTGAAGATTGGTTGCCCCCACAGCTAATGATAGCCTAAGTCCTGCTATCAACGCTTCATACTCCGCCTCATTGTTGGTTGCTCGAAAGTCGAACCGAATTGCGGAGGTGAAGACTTGTCTGTCTGGGCTGATCAGGACCACGTCGGCGCCTGCTGCCATGCTAGTTGATGATCCGTCCATGTAGAGATGCCACGGAGCTATACGCTCCCTCGTCGGATCTTGTGGGAAAGTTAGCTCGACGATGAAGTCGGCCAGTGCTTGTCCCTTGATCGTTGTTCGGGGTGCGTAGGTTATACCGTATTGGCTGATCTCCAGTGACCATTTCAGCAGGCGTCCGGCGGTGTCTTGGCGCTGTAGTATTTGACGAAGTGGGAACGTCGTCAGCACCACTACTGGGTGGTCAAAGAAGTAAGGCCTCAATTTTCTAACACTCATCACCAGTGCATAAGCCAGCTTCTCCGTTGGGGTGTACTGCAACTCAGCTTCATGTAAGACTTGGCTCACATAGTACACTGGTAGGTGTGTTTTCGCCTCTTCTCGGACCAGGACGGAGCTGATGGCCACCTCCGACGCGGCTAGGTACAGATACAGCTTTTCTCTAGGTATCGGTTTCGACAGGACCTGTGTATCTGCCAGGTACGTTTTGATATCTTCAAAGGCTCGTTGGCATTCACTTGTCCAAACGAAGTGGTTTTTGAGGTGGAGCTTGTTGGTCTTGGCCACCTCTTTGTACCTCCGTGTGTTTGCCTTAATTGCCTCAAAAAATGGATGATTTCGGTCACCGGACCTGGAGATGAATCTGTTCAGGGCTGCCATGCACCCAGTCAGCCTTTGAATTTTTTGGACGGAATCGGGTATACCCATCTCGATTATGCATTGGACCTGTGTTGGGTTGACCTCAATTCCACACTGGCTAACTAGGTGCCCCAGGAACTTCCCGGAGTGTACGCCAAAGCTGGTCTTTTTGGGGTTCAACTTCATGTTGTAGTGGCGCAGTATATCGAAGGTCTGTTTTAGGTGGTCCAGGTGGTCCTCCTTTCTCAAACTCTTGACAACTATGTCATCCACGTACACCTCCATGGATTCGCCAATGTGTTGGTCAAACATTTTGTTCACCAATCTTTGGTAGGTAGCTCCGGCGTTGATGAGTCGGAACGGCATCCTTTCCCAGCAATACATGTTCTTGTTGGTGTAGAACGTCGTGTGTCCCTGGTCATCTGGGTGTAGAGCTATCTGGTGATAGCCCGCAAAAGCATCCATGAATGTCATCATCTCATGGCCTGCGGTGCTATCCACCAACTGGTCAATGTGAGGTAGTGGGAAGTTGCCCTTCGGGCATGCTTTGTTCAGGTCCATGAAGTCAATGCAGAGTCTCCACGTCCCATTGTGTTTCTTCACCAGGACGGGGTTTGCGACCCACTGCGGACACAGAGCTTCCTTGATGAGCTTGTTGTCTAACAACTTCTCCACCTCAACTGTTAGAGCTGCGTACTTGTCTGGTCCATACTTTCTTCGCTTTTGGCGTACGGGTCTCCTCGTCGGATCTATGTTGAGTCTGTGGCAAGCATGTTCCAACGGGATCCCCGTCATGTCTTCGTGGGACCAGGCAAACACGTCTAGGTTGGTCATTAAGAATTGCTCCATCCTCGACCGGTACGGTTCAGGTAACTCAGAACCGATGAAAAGTTCTAGGTCCCTTTCCGGGTCCACCGGGAGTGCCGTCAACTCTTCCATGGGGGTTGCTTTTCTCTTTTGACTTTTCCACCTCGGGTCGCTGATGAACTCGTCCCACTCCCCTTGTGACATCTGCGCAGGCTCGTGGCCTATGCGCGGTTCGAGGTCATCGGGTTGGCTCTCAGCTTGGGCGAGCTCGTCAGCTGTGAACACCTCCGGTGGTCTGTCAGCTTGGGATGGTGTGGTGACTTGGGGAGTTGGGTCAACGTCCATTGGTGTTGGTTCTTGACCTCCCGCAGGTCCCCCACCTTGGGCCTCATCAGCTACCTCCATTGGAGTAGGCTGTTGTCCCTGCGCAAGTACCGACCTCTGCGCAGGTCTCAACACTTGGGTTTCTTCCAAGTCCTCCATTGGTGTCGGTTGTGTGTCTTGCACAGGTCCAGTACCTTGGTTGATTTCTGACAAATCGCCTACCTCCATCATCTCAGTTTCGATCGAGATGATGTCTAAGATGTTTGGCTCGTCTGCAAGAATCTGTACGTCCTCTTCGAGGATGTGGACTTGTGTCACCGCTTTTTTGACCCGGCCGTCTTTGACCTGGAGTAAACACTCTCGGGCCTTTTTCTGGTCACCTTTTATAGTTCTGGCACCTTTTGGAGTTGGGAATTTTAAACAATAGTAGTAGGTCGAACACGCCGCTTTGAATTCATTAATAAATGGGCAGCCAAGGAACCCATTGTAGGAGGACTGCTGGTCGACAACTAGGAAATCTATGAGCCTAGTCAGTCTCCTTTCGGGGTCCTCAGCCGATACAAGCTGGACGCTCAACCTAACACTACCTAGGGGGACGATTACAGCTTCTCCGAACCCCACTATCCTAGCATTGCTAGGTTCCAGATACGACTCAAAATCACCTAAGGCATCCAAGGTGGATTTGAAGAGAATGTTGGTGAATGTGCCGGTGTCCACAAGTAGCCTGTGAACTCGGACGTTCGTGATGTTGGCGGTTATCACCAACGAGTCATTGTGGGGCATCAGTACCCCCTCCAGGTCCGCTGAAGAAAATGTCAGCTCGCCAGCAAGCTGTGAGATGGACCTGGGGCCAGAGCTGCCTTCCTGGACTTGGTTTATGGCCCGGATTTCAGCCTTCCTCTTTCTCCTGGATATGGAGGATCCCCCGTCCTGGAGACCTCCTACAGCTCCGATCTCCTCCTCGAGAACCAAGAGTTCCCGGGTGGGTTCCATGTTTTGCTGAGGTTGGGGAGGTGCCCTCCGTCTGTGATGGGGACCAGGTTGGTCTGCTTCCTCCTCCTCGTCATCGGAGGTAGCCCTCCTCTCGAACCTCG
>JAPKLY010004720.1:0-13950 GCA_026898435.1 Prunella vulgaris
GGACAACCCAAAATAAAAAGTGTGCAAATTGATTTGGAACGGAGGGATATATATATATATGTATAACTAGTGTTTTATTTTAAGTTATATATGAAATAATTCGGAAAAAATAACTTGGAATTAAAAAATGGGTTGAGTAGTACTCACTCTGTCCCAAATCAATCTTCATACTTGTATTTGATACACATATTATGAAAAATTGCTTTGAATTGACATTTTTTAACCTAATCAAAATAAATCGTTGTCCTTTATATGATATTAAGGGTATAATATGAACAATATATTAAATTTATTTCTTTTTTAAAAATGTGAAAATATAAATTGAAAAAATCTAAATAGAAAGTATGAAGATAAGAAGGAGCATTATGCATTACAATTTGGACTATCAAGTATCAATCATGGGCTGGATAATGGACTTATAATTATAGGAAGGCCCATATTATAACAAACTAATAATCAAAATATAATACTATCTCCACTTCAAAATTTTCTTTTTCAATTTTATTATTTTATGTACCATAGAAATTTGTACACTTTTTTTATTTGAACGTCCAACATAAATTTACACACTATTTTAAAAAATATTGATTTACGTGTACACTCACAGGCCTATATACATATTTTACTCATATGCAAATATATATAATTTTTTTAAAATGCATCGTAGAGTGCAAATTTTTATGAGACGAGTGGATATATTCTTTCTACAGAAAATAATTTAAAATTAGAAAAATTTAAGACAGAAGAGAGTAAATAAGTTGAGTATCCAACACGGCAACAACTCACCACATGAGATATTGATCAACTTTCCCACCTCTTCCACACATCTATTTTTATTTTTATGGAAAAAATATAAATAAGTTCACAAAAATTAATTGTATTTATAAATTAATTTCAAATATTTGTACATATAAAATTTTTATGCTTTTGTACAAATAAAATTGATATTAGTGCCAATATTTTAAACTTATTTATAAATATAATTATTTTTTGAACAATAATTTATTTTACTGCCTTAGAATTTATATTAATATTACATATTCTTCTTCTTCTTCTTATTATTATTATATTTTTGAGAATTTATGTAGGTAAATTTATTTAAATAGATAAATTTTCAAAATAAATTATCAAAATAGAGGAGGAAGATAGTGGTTTATGAATATAAAATGTCGTTTTTTGTGGTATCGGATAGATCCGTGGCACATGAGATTTTTAACATAGGATGTTTTTTCTCGAAGACGGTGCCCAATTGACACTATGGTTGCCGACTAGAGGAGACAACCTCATTTATTATTATGAATATCTCCAATATTGATTCTCCACATATCCACCGTATTTGTCAAAGTGATGAAACAAGTTATCCATTTCACCTTCATCTAAATGTGCATATCTTCTAACATCATATTTAATCAATATATCGTGAAAGAGAAAGGAGAGAGAGGAGAGTAGTAAACTTGTAATTTTTATTAACTGTAACAAAGAATATTCTAGAAATATTCTTATATTAATGATAATAAAAAAAAAGAATTTAAAAGATGAATAATTTAAAAGATAAAGAATTTAACGACATTGCACATGTTTTCGGCCTAAAATGTAGAGTTTTCTAAATCTTTTAATTTTTTTTAAATTTTTTAAAATTAAAAATAATTATAAAAATTTAAGAAAATTTAAAAAATGGTGCGTACCTATTTTGAGGGAATATGAATAAAGTGGTTAAATTTTTTACCAATCAAATCTTTTTCTTTATTATTATTATTCACATTTTTTACTTATTCAAATTATTTTTTCAACGCACGTAACTACTCCTCCACCTCCTATTATTATTATTATTATTATTATTATTATTATTATTATTATTATTATTATTATTATTATTATTATTATTATATTTTTACTTATTCAATTTTTTTTCAATTCACGTAACTACTACTCCTACAACTCCTCCTGTTGATGGGCGAGCTACTCGAGGCAAATCGGGAAATCAAGATATCACCTAGGAGGCCGCCCGCGAGCTCGCCAGAGTGCCATGCGCACCCCCGGGCACCAAATCATAGGAGCTCGCCTGGGTGCTCACCTCTGAGCTCGCCCAGGTGCTCATCTCTGAGCTCGCCCGAGTGTTCATCTCCGAGTTCGCCTATGAGATCGCATGATAGTCTATAGGACCCCGATGGTGCGCTCTTTTTTCCTCCGTCCGGTTTATCCACAAGGGTGGTTTACGGCGAGATTTTTAATGAGGCCCATCTAGTCTAAGGCATAGTAATAGGACGAGGCACAACATAAGGAGCAGTGCAAGGGACCAGGACGAGGGTTACGGACCCTCGTCAACACCGGAAGCCATATAGGCTCATAAGGTACCGCCTCACACTAGCACATCTATAAATAAGACCTCTCTTGATACTATTGGGGGGATTCCCACATTTTCACACAGTTAATACAATCCCTACTGCAATATTTCTCTCTCAAAACTCTCTCCCTCCCTAAGAACATAAAATCATAAGATTATTGTTTGGTAGAATTAATTCGTTGTGAAGCCACATAAACAAACATCGATTAACAAATTCTATCAACAATTTGGCGCTAGAAGGAGGGTCGAGTCTGAAAATTAAAAATTTCAAGAACAAAAAGCTAGGGTTTGTTTGAAGATTTGAAGATGTTCTTGATAAAACTCAAGAACACTTGAAGACACACATACATCTTCATCCCTTGAACGAAGAACCCAGATTTCAAACGCGCGCGTGTACACGAATAAACCAAATTTCAGATAATTCGTCACACGCGAGGCTAGACAAAAACTTGCACAGCTCCACCTAAGCTGGACGATCACCACTCCTGCGACCTCCCTCCACCTCGACGACCTTCAGCAAGTTACCCCCTCCGAAATCCAAAAATGGCTAACACTCGAGCTGCCAAAGGACAGGCCTCCGCAGCTGCTGGAAGGTCCAAAGGGGGTGACCAAAACCAGGCCAAGGTGGAGACCTCACGCCAGGTGGTGGAGACCTCACAACCACCTCCCCAGAAGAGCACCGCAGCTCCGCGATCTCCACGAGTTGAGATGACCCAAGAAGACTTGGCCCCCACCCTAAGAGACCTGGTCAGCCACCCCGACGAGCTCCAGCGCACCATTGCGACCTTACAAAGGTTGCAGCAGAGGCAGCAGGACGAGCTCGCCCTGGTACCCAGGCGAGCTCCAGCTGCCGATGCCCGGGAGCAGACCAGGCCCAACCAGGGCACCCAAACCAGCGGGGATTACAGCGCCTTCCCCACCGAGCAAGAGGCGAGCTCGACACAAGCCCGCCAGTGTAGGGAGAGGACGGGCAAAGCCAAAATGGTGGAGGAGGATCCCGCTCCTTACACCGGAAGGGAGTCGGCCTACGTAGGGGTATCTGGCACCCACCAATCACAGAGGAGGGAAGTCCTCCAAGGCCGCCTGGGCCCGAGATACGGGGAAAACAAGTGGACGGTGGCTCCAACTGCGTCCCACGGGGACTCCGACCAGCAACCACGCAGATCAGCCCACGAAAGATTGAGGAGGCCCGCCACTGACCAGCTAGGCCCCCACGGCGGACGCCAATTCCAGCCCGCCACTGAGAGGTCACCCCAGAGTGAGGCACCTCGGGGACGTGCGTCCGCGAGACGCACGACCTTTGAGCAGCCTCCGCCGGAGGTGACCCGTGATGACGAGCTGGCCTCACTGAAAAAAGCCATCGAAATGCTACAAGCTCAAGTAGCAGCCAAGTCTGGCGGACCTGACGCCTCGACTCTTCCCACATCTCCATTGGCACCTGCCTTCCTCCGCGCACCAGTGCAGAAGAAGATCCAGTTCCCGGTGATGTCTGCGTACGAGGGCGAATCTGACCCGAAAGTCCACCTGGCCAAGTACGCGGACTT
Organism: Prunella vulgaris; assembly: GCA_026898435.1. Lineage (NCBI taxonomy): Eukaryota > Viridiplantae > Streptophyta > Magnoliopsida > Lamiales > Lamiaceae > Prunella > Prunella vulgaris. The sequence continues at coordinate 3,889 of JAPKLY010004720.1, forward strand.
CATGATTTCGGTTGGCGCCACCTACTCCACCCAGTGCCGGAACTTCCCGCTGACCCTAGGGGATCGAGCTCACCACTTGTTCTGTTCACTCGCCCCGGGGTCAATCTGCTCATTTGGCCAACTCTCGCGGGAGTTCCTGGCCCACTTCTCTGGGTTCGGATCCTACCTTACCCAGAAGCACCGACTCGCCAACATCCATCAAGGCAAGAGCGAGACCGTCCAGCAATACCTGGAAAGGTTCGACAAAATCCTACTGGAAGGCGAGCCGGTAAGTGAGGACACCAAGGTCATTGCAGCGATGGCCGGACTCAGGAGGGGCACCGACCTCTGGAAGGAGATGCACCTCGCATGTCCCAACACTTACAACGAATTACGTCACAAGGCGGGGGTGTTCGTGGCTATGCAGGAGGCACTACTGAAAGAAGTTAGTGCCCACGAAGAAAGGAAGCCCTACGGGAAGAAGTCCGGGGGCACCTACAAAGCTCCCCGGAACTTAAAAGCCTTTGGCGAGGGAGACGAGCTCAAAGAAAAGCTCAACCAGGTCCTCACTGTCTCCGTCGACCACATCTTCACTGCCGTCAAAGGCAAGGCCATGCTGGAGGAGCCGAGGCGGATCCGCCAGAACCGCACGAAGCTCAACTCCAACAAATTCTGTGCCTATCATCAGGCCATCGGCCACTTCACCAGCGAATGCCGAGACCTCCTCAAGCAACTCTGGAAATTTTATGAGGACGGGAAGCTGACCGAGTTTGTGAAGAAAGGCCAAGATTTGAGAGGAGGGCTACCTCCGATGATGAGGAGGAGGAAGCGGACCAACCTGGTCCCCATAACAGACGGAGGGCACCTCCCCAGCCTCAGCAAAACATGGAGCCCACCAGGGAACTCTTGGTTCTCGAGAAGGAGATCGGAGCTGCTGGAGGTCTCCAGGACGGGGGATCCTCCATATCTAGGAGAAAGAGGAAGGCCGAAATTCGGGCCATAAACCAAGTCCAGGAGGGCAGCTCCTGCCCCAGGTCCGTCTCGCAGCTTACTGATGAGCTGATGTTTTCCTCGGCGGACCTGGAGGGGGTACTGATGCCCCACAACGACTCGTTGGTGATAACCGCCAACATCATGAACGTCCGAGTTCACAGGCTACTTGTGGACACCAGCGCATTCACCAACATTCTCTTCAAATCCACCTTGGATGCCTTAGGTGATTTTGAGTCGTATCTGGAACCTAGCAAGGCTAGGATAGTGGGGTTCGGAGAAGCTGTAACCGTCCCCCTAGGTAGTGTTAGGTTGAGCGTCCAGCTTGTATCAGCTGAGGATCCCGAAAAGAGACTGACTAGGCTCATAGATTTCCTTGTTGTCGACCAGCAGTCCTCCTACAACGGGTTCCTTGGCCGCCCGTTTATTAATGAATTCAAAGTGGCGTGTTCGACCTACTACTACTGTTTGAAATTCCCAACTCCAAAAGGTGCCGAAACTATAAAAGGTGACCAGAAAAAGGCCCGAGAGTGCTTACTCCAAATCAAAGACGGCCGGGTCAAAAAGTCTGTTACGCAGGTCCACATCCTCGAAGAGGACGTACAGATTCCTACCGACGAGCCAAGCATCCTAGACGCCATCTCAGTCGAAACTGAGATGATGGAGGAAGACGATTTGTCAGAAATCAACCAAGGTACTGGACCTGTGCAAGACACACAATCGATACCAATGGAAGATTCGGAAGGAACTCAAGTGTTGAGACCTGCGCAGGAACAACAACCTGCTCCCATGGAGGTGGTAAAAAAAGCCCAAGATGAGGGACCTGTGGGAGGTCAAGAACCAACACCGATGGACGTTGACCCAACTCCCCAAGTCACCCCGCTACCCCAAGTTGACAAAACTCCGGAGGTACTAACAGCTGATGAACCTGCCCAAGCTAAAGGCCAACCCGATGACCTCGAACCGCGCATAGATCACGAACCTGCGCATATGTCACAAGAAGAGTGGGACGAGTTCGTCAGCGACCCGAGGTGGAAAAGTCAAAAGAGAAAAGCCACCTCCATGGAGGAGTTGACGGCACTCCCGGTGGACCCGAAAAGGGACTTGGAACTTTTCATCGGTTCTAAGTTACCTGAACCGTACCGGTCGAGGATGGAGTTGTTCTTAATGACCAACTTGGACGTGTTTGCCTGGTCCCACGAAGATATGATGGGGATCCCATTGGAACATGCCTGCCATAGACTTAACATAGACCCGACGAGGAGACCCGTACGCCAAAAGCGAAGAAAATATGGACCAGACAAATACGCAGCTCTAACTGTTGAGGTGGAGAAGTTGTTAGACAACAAGCTCATCAAAGAAGCTTTGTGTCCGCAGTGGGTCGCGAATCCCGTCCTGGTTAAAAAACACAATGGGACGTGGAGACTCTGCATTGACTTCACGGACCTGAACAAAGCATGCCCGAAAGACAACTTCCCACTGCCTCACATCGACCAGCTAGTAGATAGCACCGCAGGCCATGAGATGATGACGTTCATGGACGCTTTTGCGGGCTATCACCAGATAGCTCTACACCCAGATGACCAGGAACATACGGCGTTCTACACCAACAAGAACATGTATTGCTGGGAAAGGATGTCGTTTGGACTCATCAACGCCGGAGCCACCTACCAAAGATTGGTGAACAAAATGTTTGACCAACACATTGGCGAATCCATGGAGGTGTACGTAGATGACATAGTTGTCAAGAGTCTGAAGAATGAGAACCACCTGGATCACCTAAAACAGACTTTCGACATACTGCGCCACTACAACATGAAGTTAAACCCCAAAAAGACCAGCTTCGGCGTGCACTCCGGAAAGTTCCTGGGGCACCTAGTTAGCCGACGTGGAATTGAGGTCAACCCGACACAAGTCTAGTGCATAATCGAGATGGGTATACCCGACTCCGTCCAAAAAATTCAAAGGCTGACTGGGTGCATGGCAGCCCTGAACAGATTCATCTCCAGGTCCGGTGATTGAAATCATCCATTCTTCGAGGCGATTAAGGCAAACACACGGAGGTACAAAGAGGCGGCCAAAGCCAACAAGCTCCATCTCAAAAATCACTTCGTGTGGATAAGTGAATGCCAACGGGCCTTCGAAGACATCAAGACATACCTGGCAGATGCGCAGGTCCTGACAAAGCCGATACCTGGGGAGAAGCTGTATCTATACCTAGCCGCGTCGGAGGTGGCCATCAGCTCCGTCCTGGTCCGAGAAGAGGCGAAAACACACCTACCAGTGTACTACGTGAGTCAAGTCTTACATGAAGCTGAGTTGCGGTACACCCCAACAGAGAAGCTGGCTTATGCACTGGTGATGAGTGTTAGAAAATTGAGGCCCTACTTCTTTGACCACCCGGTAGAGGTGCTGACAACGTTCCCACTTCGCCAAATACTACAGCGCCCAGACACCGCCGGACGCCTGCTGAAATGGTCACTAGAGATCAGCCAATACGGTATAACCTACGCACCCCGAACAGCGATCAAGGGTCAAGCGCTCGCCGACTTTATCATCGAGCTAACTTTCCCACAAGATCCAACGAGGGGGCGTATAGCTCGGTGGCACCTCTACGTGGACGGATCATCAACCAGCGTAGCAGCAGGCGCCGGCGTGGCCCTGATTAGCCCAGACAGACAAGTCTTCACCTCCGCAATCCGGTTCAACTTTCGAGCAACCAACAACGAGGCGGAATATGAAGCACTTATAGCGGGACTTAGGTTATCATTAGCTGTGGGGGCGACCAATCTTCAAGTTTTCGGAGATTCCCAGCTAATAATATCCCAAGTCCGGGGGGAATATGAGGCAAAAGACCAGCAGATGATGACCTACCAAAAGATAGCCGCGCACTTGATCTCGATGTTCACACAGGTCTACATCAACCAAATACCGCGGCTAGAAAACATACAAGCAGATGCCTTAGCCCAGCTAGCTACTAGCAACGGCGAAGCCGAATTCACGGAGGTTGTAATCACCACACTAAAAAACCCCTCGACGTCCGATTACAAGGTAAATCAAACTTCGAGTGGGGGGCAGGAGGATAGCAAGGATGGTGAAGATTGGTGCACTCCAATCCAAAAATATTTGACAGACGGAACAACCCCCGTAGACACCTGGGAAGCTAGCCGGCTAGCAAAGCAAGCTGCCAGATATACGCTGCTGGATGGCCAACTCTACAAACGTGGATTCTCTCTACCCCTACTCAAATGTCTAACTAGGAAGCAGGGGTCCAAAGTGTTAGAAGAAATTCACGAAGGGATTTGTGGGAGTCACGCTGGGGGCCAAGCATTGTCATACAAGACGATCAGACAGGGCTACTACTGGCCCACTCTTCGCAAAGATGCCATCAGCTTCGCTCGAAGGTGCCGAAAGTGCCAACTTTTCGCACCTAACATCCACTCCCCAGCCAACCAGCTGAAGTCGGTGTTCAGCCCATGGCCTTTCGCGAAATGGGGAATCGACTTGATCGGCCCATTTCCACCTGGTAGAGGCGGTGTAAAGTTTGCTGTTGTAGCAGTAGACTACTACACTAAGTGGGCTGAGGCCGAAGCTCTCACAACTATAACCCAAGAAAGGATGATCAGCTTCATTTGGAAAAACCTGATCTGCATATTTGGGCACAGTCGGTCATCACTGATAATGGAAGGCAGTTCGACGGACAGAAGTTGAGGGACTTCTGCAGTTCATGGAACATCAAGAAGCACTACTCAACTCCATATCATCCCCAGTCGAACGGCCAGGCCGAGGCGGTGAAGAAGATTCTGAAACACATATTGAAGCTCCGCCTCGAAGAAAAGAAAGGGAGCTGGGCAGACGAACTCCCGGAGGTCCTATGGTCTTATAGAACTTCCTATAGGGCCAGCACCGGGGAGACCCCATTTGCCCTAGCCTTCAGGACTGAAGCCGTAGTCCCGGTTGAAGTCCAGGACAAGAGTTGGAAGGTGGTGGGGTATGATGAAGAAAAGAATGATGAAGCCCTGGCAGTAGAGAAGGTCTGATCGAAGAGACCAGAGCTTCATCAGAAATGAAAAACACCACCTACAAGCGTAGAGCTGAAAAATATTACAACTCTCAGGTCCGAGACCAAAAATTCAAGGTCGGAGACCTGGTGTTAAAAAAGAAATTGATGGCCCCACCAGGTGTATTCGGTTCAAACTGGGAAGGACCATTCCGGGTCACCACAGCCTGGCCAAACGGTACCTATGATCTAGAAGACGCAGAAGGCAAAGCTTCGCCATACACCTGGAGCTCGGCACATCTAAAAAAGTTCTACCAATAGACTAGAATCCTGTAATAGACTAGTCGAAGGTTCGCATCAGAAATGTCGATGGCAACCGATGTAAATTACATTGCTATAAAAAGTCAGAAAAATTCAGAAAAATCCCCAAGTGTTGGGACCTGTGTAGCTCTCCAACCAGGCGAGCTGCACCAGATCGCCCACTACTCTAAGGAGCTCGCCAAGCCCAGCTCGCCCACGTACTCAAAAATCCGCAGTGCGCAAGGACCAAGGTCCCAAGCGTTGTAATTAAATAGCTCGAAGGCAAAGGCCAAAGTGCCCAAGGTCGCGAAGGTACCCTTCTTAAAGGGTTGCTAAGCACCTACTGCCACAAGTTAGAAAAATTTGCGAAAAAGACAAAAAATGTCTAAGGCAAGGTTCATGAAACCAAATGGCCCAACGTGAATCAATCGAAGTGCAGTTCGCTGCCCTAAGTGGCCTAAGACGAGCAATTCGCCGCCCTAAGCGGCGTAAGACGAAGAACACGCACTCTAGAAATAGAGGTACAATTCGTAGTCGAAAGTGACGTAAAACGAACGATTCTCTTCTCAAAGAAGAATAAGATGAACAATTATGTACCAGGAAAATAAACAAGAACGAGCTATTTCAAAAAATTATAACGTAAAAGCGTGAGGACGTAAATGAAAAGAGTTGGATAAAAAATGCTCGACTTATATTCAAAAGCTACTTAAGAAATTTTCAAGTAAAAAATATACTTGAAAAAATCCTAAGTATGAGTAGCAATGCTGGCCACAAAGGCCGACCAGCTGGCCATCTTTGAACTACAAAAAGCTCCTTCTGGGCGAGCTGCACGTGCCCGGCGAGCTAGATCTACTTGAAACAAAAATCAAGAGCTACAAAAATGGAGCTCCTTCTGGGCGAGCTCCACAACCCGGCGACCTATCATAACTCGGAAAATAAAAACTAAACTAGGAAAGCAATAGAAAAACTAGCCTAAGCCTCGGGATCGGCGACCTCTGGAGCAGGGGCGACCTGGCTGATGGGAAGGGCAAGCTCGACATCCGAGGTGATGTTCCCAGAGAGTCCACTGGTGTCGAGCTCACTTACGTTGATCATCGCGTTCCCGCAGACCTCCTGCATCTGCTCCATCGTCGGCGGGACCTAGCCTCCAGCATCCCCCTCAGCACCCTTAGCCTCCTGGGCAAGGTCGGCAGTCAAGACTTGCTTCGTCTGAATGATGTTGAATTTTTGACGAGCAGCATCAAGATTGATCCCATAACCCGCGAGGTCTCCGATGTTCAGCTCCGTGCCAGGGGGGATCGTGGACTTCTCCAAGCAATCTTAGAATTCGCTAACAAGGGCTTCCCACTCACTATCATTATTAATCCGCACCAACTGGAAGGAGCGGATAACCTCGGCAAAGCATAGCACGAAGCCCTTGTCAGTGGCAACCACCTCGGCGAGCTCCAATGCCTCAGACGTTATGGCAACATCGGAGCGGCTCTTAAGCTCGGCGATCTCTAGGGCCTTGGCGGCGACCTCCTCCCGCAGCCTCTGACACTCTTCTGAATTCCCTCGGCTCTGATCCCGAATGAGCCCTACCTCAACCCGGGTCAGAGCGAGCTCCTCATCCCTAGTGGCAAGTGTTCGGTGAGCTTCTTCGAGCTCGGCCTGTTGTTGGCGGAGGTCTGCTTGAAGTTTCTCTAATTTCTTAATGGCGAGCCGCTCCGCCTCCAGTGAGGCCTTCGCCTTGGTCTCCGCCCTCGCGAGCTCTTCGAGAGCCTTCTTCCGATCGTCACCCACCTTGGTGAGCGCCCTCTTCGTATCGTGGCGAGCTCTGTCCGCTGCGGTGATCTCATCGGTGACGAGTTGGACCGCCGCTATTGCTGCACAGGCATAGTGCATCGCCAACCTCGCCTTGTCGGTAGGCTTTTGCCTCTCGATCATGGCGAGCTCCGAGGCGGAGAGGTACTTGGGGGCCTCAGTAAATATCCGGCGAGCTGACCCCTCCGGAAGATCCCTTGACGAGCTCAGGGCCTTGCACCGCTCGACGGTGTGAAGAGATTCAGGTCGTTGCGGGAGCTCGGCGGGAGTATACCTGCACATGCTCGAATCAGTTAGCAAAAATCATGAAAATCACAATGGCTTCCAACTTCAAAAGAGGTCGCCCACTTACCCGAACCTATCAGGGTTGAGCCCGAGAAGGGTATCATCCCGAATAGGGACCCCGTAGGGAGACGGCGAGGGCGCACTCTGAGGAGTTGGAGGCGCTTGGGAAGGTTGAGTAGCGAGAGCTCGCCCTGACCCTGCTGGGGTTGATCCGGAGCCGCCCTCAGTCCTAACTCGCTTGGCGGGGCGAGCTTCTTCTTCACTTACTCACGAGCCATCCCCCCGGTGGAGAGCTCGCCTTGTCTGGTGGAGTGGAGGGGGTTGGGTGCCCCGTTCAAGGTCCGAACCTCGGCCCGCCCCTTTCTTAGCGCTGGCGACCTTTTCCTTTGTTTGGGGAGGCACCGAGGTCCTCTGAGAGCCAGAGCCCCCAGCCTTATCAGCGGCTTTGGCGAGCTCCAGCTTCTTTGTAGAGTCCAAGACCGCTCCCGAGGGGATGCCTTCCCTCCCCGGATGAGGTTTACCCATCCTCATCTGCCGAGCTAGGAAGTGGTAGGCTTCGGGAATTTCAACTGACGGGAGCTCGGCAGCGGGACCTACACCTGCACGATAAATGATCAAGTAAATCCGGCGACCTCGACGTATGAGGCAGCGAGCTGTGGGAACTTCATAATGGAAAAAGTTTAAAACCTTGAGCAGCGAGGTGGTGTGGTGAGGTGATGAGGCCGGCGAGCCTGCGACAGTGATGTTGGCATAAATGTTCGATCTCGCGATCTTTCTTTTCTCGCAGACAACACATTGTCCGCACGAACTCGAAGCCAATTGAAATCTCCGGCTTCCCACGGCTCGACTTGTGGCGCTTCAAACCTGCAAAAAGATAGATTAGGTCAGTAATCTAATCCAACGCACACACGCTAAGGAATGCCACCTATAGCTCGCCTCCCCGTAAGTCTCGGGAGTAGGGATGCGCCCTCCATGACCATTAGAAGCTCGCCAGTCTCCCCCAATAAAGAAGAACTGCTCCTTCCAGTCCCGGATTTTATTGGGGAGGTCACCCAAGAATTTGCCCCCCGGGCGAGCTTGGAAAGAGTAGTATCCTTTCCCCTCCCTTACTTGTCGGATCACATTGAAGAGCTCGCTGATCTCCGCCGTACTCAGCCGATTTTCATAGCCCTGGAGGCCGAGAAGGTCAGGGCTGCCAACAGATTGCTCCATGCGTTCGGAGTAAGTTGTGTAATGGCGAGGCCCGTGTCCGCCAGAAACTGCCCGATAATAGGGTGAAGGGGGAGGGTGAGCCCGGCCTTCAGAGTGTGATAGTTCATGGCTGTGAGTCCGGCAGGGGGGAGGTCGGCTCGCTCTTTCTTCTCAGCGGCGTACATAAATATATCCAACGGAATGCAGAACCGCCTCCGAATATCCGGGAGGGCAAACTCACTGACGATGCTCTCCACCCCGTTTGCCTTGAGGTCGGATTTGCCAGCGGCCTTTTGGATCAGAGCTCACAGGGGTAAGGGGAAGCTCACCCCGTGGGCTCTCACATATTCATTCCAGTCGAACTCATTCACAACCTCGGTGGAGATTTGATGTTCCGGAAGCTTGGGAAAGGGAAAGTCGATGAAACGGAGATATTCATAAGTGACCTCAGTCCCCATATCCTCGCCGACCTCTTCGTCGACCTCGCGGGTTAGCTCGCCAGCAATATCGCTGGCCCCAACCTCGGCGACCTCCTCCCGGGTATCGGTCTTGGCGACCTCTTCTTCGACCAGGGCCGCGGCTCCCCCGGGAGCTCGTTCAGAGTAGTCCCAGAGCTCGCGGAGTGGGGATTGCTCGCAAGAATTAGTGGCCCGCTCCCCAGAGTCAGAGCGAACTGACCCCAGGAGCTCGCCACTGTCCGGGAAAGTTTCGGAGCTCGCCCCGGAGCCCGAGGAGATGATCACAGGTGCCGCTTGGGGGTGTGGGCAGTCATCGGTCATTAGTTCTTTGCCCAAATCACGATTCGGAGGGGTGCGACTCGAAGAATTCTCAGACATGGTGTAGGCGTCGGGAAAGTTTTGGTTTTCAACGAAAAAAATTTGAAACAAGAAAGAAGAAAAATCCGAATTTCTACCTTGGGAGATGTTCGGAGACGCGTCTGAAGCAGAGAAACGATCGCCAGAAATGCGCTCTGAAAAGTGAAGAAGCAAGTGAGGAATTTTCTCGATTTCGCCTATTTATAGACGTTGGGCGCGAGCTCAAAATTCCTGAAAGACCAGGGACCTTTTTGCAAAGAATTTGAAAAGTTATTTTTAGGGGCGCGGGAAACGACACCTATGGGCACGTGTGCAACGCCTCGAACTCCACCCGCGACGGCTCGAGAGATCGCCTTGCAGGAGCTCGCCCGAGAGTTCCATACCAGCTCGCCCACACATGCCACGAGTCATGATGAAGGCGAGCTGGGGGGCAATTGTTGATGGGCGAGCTACTCGAGGTAAATCGGGGAATCAAGATATCACCTAGGAGGCCGCCCGCGAGCTCGCCAGAGTGCCATGCGCACCCCATAGGCACCAAATCGTAGGAGCTCGCCCAGGTGCTCATCACTGAGCTCGCCCGAGTGTTCATAGGACCCCGATGGTGCGCTCTTTTTCCCTCCGTCCGGTTTATCCACAAGGGTGGTTTACGGCGAGATTTTTAATGAGGCCCATCTAGTCTAAGACATAGTAATAGGACGA
>JAPKLY010004721.1:0-13947 GCA_026898435.1 Prunella vulgaris
CGAAGCCGAAATGCCCGTTGAATATTTGAAGCTTTAATTTGATGTTCCGGTCATAAGTCCGTAACATTTATTTTTCCAAATACATTTATTTATGTTTCATGACTTTTAGTTGATGTTGAGAAAAATACTGTTATACTTTATTTGTAATGTATCAGAACATAATCTTGAATGAAATATATGGTCAATTACACTGTATTTGTGTAAGAAAAAGGCTGATCTAATAATAGGCATGCATGCATATGTAATTCCCTCAACAATGTTTGATACACCAGTCGCATGCATGACACTGCAATTCAACCATCAAACTCAGAATATTATTTTGCTTTATTGTGAATATCCAGCTTTGCATAACATCAACAACATTTGGGAATGCGAGCACATGTTCCCATGTTTGCCCTCTTACAAATTTTCCCTATACGGAATAAAATATAATGTTGTTTGTCAGTCTACAAAAACCAATATTACCAACTCCTTCAAAATTCACAGTGACTAAATTACAACAAGCAAAATGTCACCTGCAAAAATTCCACAACAAGCCGAAATGTTGTGGACCGGTTCGTGGTCCTATGAAATGGATCAATGTTTTCTAAATTCTTTGATGATTCAAAAGTTCCACAGTAATTGGGATAAGCCTAACTCAAACAAGACACATGCACTATTTGTGGCTATGTGCTCCGTTAATGATGTGTTTTTTAAGTCATTCACTATTACGGATGCAAAATTACATCTTGCGTTTCTAATGAAACGATATAATACTTTCAAGAAGTGCAAACATGAAGTTGGCGTCAACTGGGATCCATCAACCAATAAATTGAAAGCCGACAAATCAGTCTGGAAGAAGATGATAAAGGTTATCATATTATATATGTTATCAATTATTTTTCCAATGTATTATTTAAAAAATTTAAAGATATTCCTTACTGATGCTTTTTGTTGCATGATAAGGATGATGGACTTGCTATGGCATACGTTCGTGAAGGTGAGCCATTTTTCACAACAATGGACGAGTTGTTCGAACCAAACGATTCCTGGGTTGACATAACATGTAGTCACCTTAGCTCTAATGCCCTAAATATTAGTCCACCCGTGAATGACATTGTAATTCTAGATTCTAAAGACAATGATATATGTTCCCAAGCTATTTCCAATGTGCGAGCAAAAAGGAGGCTCTTTGATTTCCATTTGCCTTGATTTATCCCAGCCATTGACGATGCCAGTCAACATTCAAACATTCCAACTATATCAACAGGCAATTGTTCAACAGAATCACGTCCCACATTTCCCCCACGTAATGCATTTCTACCAGGTGACACATTCCATGGCAATTAAAATGAAAACGGTGTTATTTGTTGTTTGTCTTCTAGCTTGTAAAACTTCTATAATCTTGTTGGTCTCGAAACGAGTATAATTAGTGTATGGGGGGGGGAATACACTGATGTCAGATTTTTCTGAAAGACTCAGAAAAATGCTCTAACACTCTCAGTCAGGATTTCCTGAAGTACTCAGTATGCTGAAGGTCCACAGGGGCAGCAGGGACAGTTCAGTAACGAGTCAGATAAGCTGAGTGTGAGTAAAGTGCTTGGAAGCTCAGTAGAGATAACAAACCTACTGACCGCTCGGAAGCTAGTCAGTTGGACCACTATCTCAGTGAGCCAGAGTGAGTGCGGAAAGTGAGCCCTTAGATTCTACTCGTTTTAGTTTCTGAAAATATTTTCTCTGAGTTTGCTTAGTAAACTGGTGGTTAAGGCTGAGTGCACAGTATTAAGATTCAGGATGATTGATTCAGTCCTGAATAGAAAAACGATGCAGAATGTTCAGTTTATTATGATGACAGTTATGATCCTGAACAGAACAGTAAATCAGCACACAGGGGACTTTTTAACGTGGTTCGGAGATAACCAACTCCTACGTCCACGACCTGATTTAACAGGAAGCTATCCTCAAAACCCTGAGGATAGGTACTTGGGTTTTACGTGCCAAGGGACACGAGTAGCCAACTTCCTCTCTTAGGAACTGACCCCTGAGCGTTTTACAAGTCCCAGTCCTTCTAACCAACCAATCTCACACCTTGAGTGGTTTGGTATTCTGGTTTCCAACTAAGATAGCTCTAGCAATACAAAACAATGCTAAATAATAGAGCTATCGATCTAAGCAAATACAGAGTGAATCCTACTACAACACTAGGGAAATTTAATTGCAGAGTGTTGTTTATAGTATGCTTTGAATGCTTGGATTCTTGAGAGTTTTCTCTTGGAAATTTCCCGTTAGCCTTGAATGGGTGCAAGGCTCTCCATATTTATAGGTAAGATTCAAAATAGATCCGTTGGAGGAGATCAAATCAAATCTTTCCTATTTTAGGTAGATTGCAGGCTAGAAATACTGTTTGACCTAGCCGCCATGCTTATACTGGCAAGTTGTCACATCACCTGCAACTTTTGAGACTCATTAAATGTCGCATTAAGTGCTGCGTGGACTCCGTACATACGTGTCGAAAGATCATTGGCTCTCCGCTCTAACGGCTAGTTGACTTTCAGACATTTGTCCTTCCTCGTACATTCAATACTCTGAGTCTCTTGTTAATTACTCAGTCTGAACGTGTGTCTTAATGGAGTCTTACTGACATTCTTTTTGTCTCTTGTCCCATAGCATAAATAACCTTTTGCTTTGGACTTACATGATTCAGGTGATCTGAACCAAGACCTAAGTCAGGTCTTAAGTGCATTCAACACAGCCTGATAGGTTATTTAGCCCAGTATGTGTAACCTTTTTGCTTTGGACTTACATGATTCAGGTAAACTGAACCAAGACCTAAGTCAGGTCTTAAGTGCATTCAGCACAGCCTGATAGGTACACTTACTCTTCACTGACTAAGTTCTGTCCTGAGTATGCTTAGTGTACTCAGTAGAAGCATCAGCCAATGGTACTTTAGGATAGTCTTCAGGATGGATCAGCAGGCTTCGTTCTTCAGCTTTAGTACAGACAGTCTTTAGCAGAACTGACTCTGACTTCTTCAGGATGGATTGCACATCAGACTTCAGTAAATTGGGTCGACTCCAATATTCTTCAGTCTTCAGCATGGTCCTCCTGTACTGAATTACTAACATAACTATCCTGAATTATTTTATCCTGAACAACTATACTTTGGCAAATTCATCAGGGGTTTTGGGATCTAATCAAAACACTCAGATTGTCCCAACAGCTTTTCATCAACCAGTTGATCAATCTTCTCAGGCAGTTGTTGATCAAGAAAAGTGGCAAGCTTGTTCTCCTGCTGAGTTTGCGCATCAGAGACCATTTGATTGCAGCTTTGAATGACCCCTTTTGCTTGGTCAGAGATAACAGTGAGATCTACTGAGTGTTGAGTCCGAACTTCTCCAAGAAGGTCAATGGCAGCATGCATATCAGTTCCCATCTCGTTCAGGTCTCGATCCAGTCTATGCATTTTCTTATTCAGAACTTCAGAATTTGAACCAACCCGACTTATTTTTCTCTTGACGAGGATTACCCTTCTGTGAAGATTGGTAAGGGCTCGTGAGGAGTTCTGAACATATAGTGACTCGGGGGTGATCCATTTTCCTTTGACTCGGACCAGACTTGTTGGACCCTCTCCTGAAGCCTCCGCAGTCCCGGGTCCCAGGATTGCTTCATCAGCCGGTGCACTGACCCCTTCAGTGCCACCTTGCTAAATGTCATCAGCAATCACAACTACCTCCTTTTCAGCTTCCTTCTCCTTCTCTACTCTCTGAGGCTCGGGCTCAGGATAGATGCGTCGGACGGTTCTGATAAAGTCCACCATCTTGATAAGGTGATGTAGAGAGTTTACGTCAAAGTGATCAAAGAGAGCAGCTTCTGATTCAGCCATTTTGTCCCATCCTCGGGACTTTCCAAGCTGACTAAGTTCAGGCCAGGTGGCATTCCTGATCATGGCATAGGTGTGAAGTTGCACAACTGCCTCCTTCTAAGCATCTGAGAGGTCAGGAAACCTCTTCTCCACCATCTCCGCAGCCGTTCCCCTTGCCACTATTTCAAAATCTGGCAATGTGTTCTCATCAGGCGCAGGGAATGGCCAAGGAACCTCATCCTAAACTGCTTCAGCAACCTCCTTCTGAACTCCTTCCTCCTGAGCAGGTTCCCCCTGATCCTCACCCGAGGGGGCCTCCAAGCCCTGATAAGTTGATGCAATGTCAAGGATCAGTAGGTTTGGATATGTGGGTGCAACATCCGGAATGGCAGAGATAGGAGCGATTTCAAGAGCAGCCTGAGCTGATTCCCTCTCCGGATGTGCATGCTGAATCACTTCTTCAGCAGCCTTCTCTTCCACGAGCTTCTTCTTTCACTCCTCTGAACCCGGATATAAGAATGTCAGCTTTTGTTGCTTAGGTCCTGAGGGCTTAGGTTTGTCCTCCACTGGCTTCACAATATCAGCCTCTGAAGATTTGCCCGCCTAAGCCTTGACTGTTCCAGTCGTGCTCGCCTGAGCCTTCTTCTTCTGAGTCCTTGGTCTTTTCTTGGTGCCAGCATCACCGAAATAGGCTCTGAAGAGATAGATCTTCACTGGAATCTCGAGTGACTGGGCCTGATCCACATCACCGAGATCCAGGGTCTCCAAGATCAGAGAAATCTTGGTGCCAAAGTGTATTTTGGCCTCGAATGTCGCCTGACCCTCCGGCGAGTATTTGATTTTGTTGGTCTCATCTACCAGCAATTGGAGGAAGTAATCCTCCCAGTTAAAATTGTGCTCTGAGGCATCAGAGATTGCCATCATCGTATATAATTTTGGCCGGGAGATTTGCTCCAGCCCTCCAGCAATCCCCATCACTCCCTGACTAGTCAGGTCGAAGAAGTGACGATTCTCAGTCCTCAGCACGGACTTGTTCAGGCCCGACTTCAGGACCACATCACCATCGCAGAGGGACTGTAGATAATCTTTCTCAGTCCCAAACCCATAGTCAATAGGGCTTCGTCCAGAGTTAAGATTAAAAACCTCCTTAATCTTCTGCCTGAGGTTGAGAGTGACCCAGCTCCTGGTCATCTCATCTTCGCCATCCTTCCCCTTCACACATGAAGTCAGGGGAATGCACGTCTCCCACTCCTGGGAATCCTTGTTCTGCTCCATTTTGAGATAGAAGGTAGCAACAAGACGGGGATGGAGTCTCTGGGGTCTTGCTGTGATAAATCGCAGAAGTCCTGCATTTTCAAAAAGGTCCTTCACAGGCAAGATGTCAGGATGATTAGAGGTAAAATCTCCAAATGGTTCCCAGTGGATCTCGTTTATTAGATGAAAAAGGTTTCCAAAGAATGATTCCAGTGAAGGAGAAGCCATGGATGTAATATGAAGATATGAAGAAAATCAGTTTGCAGAGAGAAATATATCAAGAAAAGATTTGAGTGCATAAAGGTTGCAATAACGAAAACTTCTCTTATTTATACTAAAATCCAGTTTTAATCGGATGGCTCAGAAAATTATGACTTATGAGATTCAATGATTAAGATTAAAACGCAAGATGCATGAAGACTCATCGGTTTTCAATAGTAATGAGTCAAACTTTATCAAAAACTGTTCCCGCCCTCTGTGCATTAAATGCACGTCAGAGCATATCCGTATTAAATTCAAATAATTTTCAATAAATAATAACTGAATATTAAATGAATGGTTGGGATTAAATGACAAAATAAATTGATTTGACAATAAGGCAAACAGTATCAAGGATGATGAACGAGCTAGCAACCCTTGGGAAGGAGTTTCCCAAGAGGGTGGTGTCTTCTAAAATCCTGAACTGTCTCCCTTAAAGATGGGACACATGAGTGATCTTGTTGAAGAACACTCAGGATCTTACCAACATTACTCACTCTCACCTATTCTCAGAGTTAAAGGCTCTGGAATTCGACCTCGATAAGAGGAAGAAGAAGGGTGTTGTCAGTGAGGAAGTTAGTGAGGAGAAGACTCCTGAAAAGGAAAATAGCGTGGCTCTTAAAGCTACTCATGAGCCTGAGGTTGGATCTGGTTCTAAGTCTCTGAAGGACATGAACAAGGATGAGCTGGCCTTGGAATACAGCCTGATGGCGCGGCGTTTTGGGAAACTGAACTCACGATTCAGAAGGTATAAGAAATTTTATACTGACAGCCATGATCGCAGGTACTCCAGCCCCAGGAGATCGAGCCCCCGAAGAGAAGAAAGGAGGCGTTCAGATTCCAGGAGAGATCGCAAGGAGCCTGAGCAGCGCATAGATGAGAAGAGGAGAGATGATGAGCCCAGAAGATCCAGCTCCAAACCTGAACGATCATCAGGGAGCAGGAGGGAGTCATCAGACAAAAGGTACACTGACAAGAAGTTTGCTTCTGATGTAAATCAGTGCTACCACTGCAAGAAGACCAGACACTATCAGTATGATTATCCGGAGCTCAGTGCTCGTGAGCGAGAGGATCGGAGAGCCAAGAGAGAGCTCAGGGCATCAGACCGGAGAGCTATGCTTGCTGAGGATTCCTCATATTCAGATGGCCCAAGACACCGGTCCCCTGAACTCTTCTCCGATGAGGAGTATGATGACCTCTGCCTGCTGGTAGATGATGAGGTATGTTCTTCTGCCTCTTCTCCTGATCATGCACCCAAGCTTAGCTCAGACTCAGCAGGAGAACTCGACCTTCAGCTCGCTCTATGGCAATTGATGGTTTACTTCTCAAGGCTGCAGGAGACTCATACTCACACAGTGAATGTGAATGCACAACTGAGTGAGGAGAACGATCGGTTAACTGAGTCTCTCAGAGTAAGAGATACTGAGGAAGCCCTCAGATTAGTACATCTCCAGGAAGAGGTGCTTCATACTCGGAACAAGCATGATGAAGCTCCACTAGAGGTGGAAAGCCTGAAGGGTGTAATCAGCTTGCTGATTGAGACTCGTGATACTGATCTGTTCCTCGCTCAGGAACAGCTAATGATTGAGCGAATCGCTCTAAGAGTGATGTTCGAAACTGAGTGGCAAACTTGCCTTTGTGCTGAGCAAACTGCTTGGGATCTTGAGCTGATCTCAAAAGATAAAGCTCATGAAGAGTTGGTGCTTCAGTACACCACTGAAATTGAGGCCCTGAAAGAAACAAATGGGCATCTTAAGGTTAAGCTGAAGAAGTTATACACATCTACCCAAGTGGTTGATGAGTTAACAAGTTTCTCTCAGCTGACCGATGGTGCTAAAGCTAGGTTAGGCTATGATGCCTCAAAAGACCCAAAGGGCAAGAAGAAGAGAGGTGCTTCAGGGAGAAACTCTCAGAAGAAGTTTGTCCCTGCCCAAACTGACGACAAGAGCCCAAGTGTTGCTCGTCAGGACAAAGGCAAAGGGAAGGAGAAAATGCCTGCTGAACCTGTCAGGAAAAGAACTGTGGAACCAAGGCCAAAACCTAAGGGAAAGGCCAAGGCTCCTCATCCTGAGTCGAGGAAGACAGACCAAGGAAACTCCAAGGCTCAGCCTAGGAACCCTCAAGCTGGGAAGAACTCTGCTCCTAGCACTTCTCAGGCCCAGCTTGGAAATGCTCAGGGTGGAAGGAAATCCAGTCAGAGGAGGCCTCAGGCAAGGCCAAGGACTACTGAGGTCCAGACACCTCAGGCAGGGCACAGAGCCCATCAGGAGCGTCTCAATCCTCAAAGGAGAAGGACAGACCAGGTTGCCTCTGAAAGGCAACGGAGACCTGACTCCGGTAACACTCAGACCAGACCTCAAGTGCCAAGAGGTCAGTCCCGAGCTGCTCCTTCTCAGGACAGACCCCAGCCCAATGCACCCAGGCCAAAGAGGAACAGGAGGCCCACCCCCAGGAACCAATCCAGGGCTCCTGAACCTCAGGCTGACACCCATACACCCTCAACTTCACAGGCACAAAGGAAGAAGACTGTGTATGTTGATGTTTCTGGGGGACAGGTTTACACTTCTGATGCTATCAGAATTGTAAAATAAATCTGGATCCCGAAGGGTATGGCTGACTCCGTAGGACCCAATACGAGATGGGTACCTGAGGCCTGATTCTTTTCAGGTCGCTGCGGGCTACAAGAAGAGGAAGGAGGATCTGATGAAGGACTGGTACTTCGACTCAGGGTGTTCCAGGCACATGACCGGATTTCGTGATCTTCTTCAGGATTATGTAGCTCAAGAAGACCCGCAGGTAACCTTTGGTGATAACTCTAAGGGTTTCACCAGGGGATTCGGAACCCTTGTTATTGGCTCTGTCCGTGTACTGAATGTATCATATGTTGAGGGACTGAGACATAACTTACTCTCGGTCAGTCAGTTCTGTGACCGAGGATATAGTGTAGAATTTACATCTAATATGTGTCTTGTAAAGGACAAATCTACACTACAGGTTCTGATTACAGGTATCAGGAGGGGCAATGTATATTTTGCTGACTTCAAGAGCAGTCCTCCTAAAACTTGTTTGGTCGCTAAGAGCTCCTCTGAGCTCAGTTGGCTTTGGCATAAACGCCTGAGTCACTTAAACTTCAAGATTATTAACAAAATTTCTAGACTTTCTCTTGTAGATGGTCTACCAAATGAAGTTTTTAGCAAAGACCACGTGTACGGAGCATGTCAGGAAGGAAAGCAAACCAAAGCCTCATTCAAAGAGAAAGAAGCCTTCTCAACTGACAGAATGCTTCAGCTCCTGCACATGGATCTCTTTGGTCCAGTTACTCCTGTCAGCATAAATGGTAGGAAATATACCCTTGTTGTTGTTGATGACTATTCCAGGTACACATGGGTTATTTTCTTGCTGAACAAGAAGGAGACTCAGGTCAAGCTTCCGGAGTTACTCAAGCAATTGAGTACTGACCAGGGTCAGAGCATAGTCAGGATCCGATCAGATCGAGGAACAGAGTTTATAAACTCTATTATAACTGACTTCTGTACTAACCATGGTATAGCTCATGAGACTTCTGCAGCTAGGACCCCTCGGCAGAATGGGGTAGCTGAAAGAAGAATCTGGACCCTGAAGGAAGCTACCAGGACCATGTTGGCTGAGTCAGGACTGCCCAAGAAGTACTGGGCTGAAGCAATCAATACTGCTTGCTACACTCAGAACCGATTTATGCTGAACAAACAACACGCTCAGACACCTTATGAAACTTGGAACAAGAGGAAGCCTCGCATCTCTTATTTCCATATTTTTAGGTGTAAGTGTTTCATCCTGAACAATGGGAAATACCAGCTGAAAGCCTTTAATAGCAAATCTGATGAGGGAGTTTTCTTAGGATACTCCTCAGTCAAAAAACCTTTCAGGGTGTACAACTGTCGGACTCTTTGTATGGAGGAAACACCTCATGTTGTGTTTGATGAGACTGCATCAGTACGTAGAAAACAGGTTCCGAGTCCTGACACTGAGGTGGTTACCAAGAGAGTAACAAGACTGAGTTTGAAAAATCCTGAATTCAAGATCAAACTTGTCAGTGCTCCCAAAGGATGGGATTATGATGATGAAGATCAGGATGGACCTCAGGCCAACCCTCAGCAAGCCCCAGCCTCTGAGAATGTTGAGTCTCAGACGGAGGGACAGACTCAACCTGAGGTACGTACTGTCGGTGATGATGCTTCTGCACCTGAGACAGTTACTAAGTCCAACTCTGTAGGGGGAAACAATGTCTCTGATATTGGACAACCCTCAGGAAATGACTCAGTATCCCCTGTTCTTGCTCATTCCGCTTTTTTGCCTGTTATTATAGAGACTAATGTTTCAGGATCAGGCGAGGGAACGTCAGCAGCTCCCAGTGCTCCCGTCAGCAGGAGGCGGTGGCTAGATGATCACTCATTGGCTGATATCATTGGTGATATCAATGAGGGGGTCAGGACAAGGTTGTCCTTTGGCGAAAGCGCTATGTTCTGTTGTTTCCTGAGTGATCAGGAACCTAAGAGCATAGAAGAAGCTCTTGCTGACCCCAACTGGATCCTAGCCATGCAGGATGAGCTCACTCAGTTTGAGCGGAATCAGGTTACGGAGTTAGTTGAGAGACCTAGGTGTCAACACGTTATTGGCACCAAGTGGGTTTTTAAGAACAAGAGGGATGAGAAGAATGTTGTTGTCAGGAATAAGGCCAGACTAGTGGCAAAGGGTTACTCTCAGGCAGAAGGAATCGACTATAATGAGACCTTTGCTCCAATCGCAAGGTTGGAAGCAATCACGTTGTTTCTGGCATATGCAACATTCAAGAAATTCAAAGTGTATCAGATGGACGTGAAGAGCGCTTTTGTAAATGGTGTACTGAACGAGGAGGTCTATGTTGAGCAACCTCCAGGGTTCGAAGTTGGTGACAAGGTATATCACCTGAAGAAAGCTCTCTATGGCCTGAAGCAAGCTCCGAGAGCTTGGTATGATACATTATCCCAATTCCTGATAGACCACGGGTTCGTGAAAGGAACAGTGGACAGGACCCTCTTCCGGATATCCGAAAGGGAGGACATTCTCTTGGTTCAGATTTATGTGGATGACATAATTTTTGGATCTCCTAATCTGAAGCTTTGTGAGAAATTCTCCAAGCTGATGACTGGGAAATTTGAGATGTCAATGATGGGAGAGGTGAATTTCTTTCTGGGTCTCCAAGTCAGGCAAACTGAGTCCGGAATCTTCATAAATCAGTCCAAGTATGCGAGGGACTTGATTCAGAAATTTGGAGTTCAGTCCAGCAAAGTCTCACGTATTCCCATGAACACAAATGAGAAGCTAGATCCTGACAAAAAAGGAGTCTCAGTAAATGAGACTGAATATAGGGCACTGATAGGATCTTTGTTATATCTGACTGCTAGTCGTCCTGACGTCACTTATGCAGTCGGAGTTTGTGCAAGGTATCAGTCTGATCCGAAGAAGAGTCATCTAGAGAGTGCCAAAAAGATACTGAAATACCTAAGAGGTACAGTCAATTTAGGACTTTGGTATCCCTCTGATGACAACCTAGAACTGACTGGTTATTCAGATGCAGATTATGGAGGCTGTAGGCTTGATAGGAAGTCAACTACAGGCACATGTCAGTTTCTAGGGAGTAAACTGATCTCTTGGTTCTCTAAGAAGCAAACCAGTGTTGCAAAGCTGCGGACAGAAAAAGGACTAGGTCCGTAGCTGCCATCGAAGCTGCTGAAGGTTCAGATCCGAAGAGGTTGAAGTCCTCTGAGGATCCCGCTCTGGAACTTTTGTACAAGGAGATGGAGGAACAGATGCACCCGGGGTTGACCACTCAGAAGAAGATGGTGATGACTGAGGCGGAGAAAATAGCGAAGATGAAGGAGATTTCGCTACTCAATCAGATCCAACGATTAAAAGAGTCCAATGAGTACCTGACTTCGCAGGTTCAGAAGAAGAAAACTGTGCCTTCTGGATCTCGAACGAAGACTCAGAGGAAGTTGGTGGTCAATCCAGATCAAGGTCCTCCTCAACTTCAGTTTGTTGAGGATTTCATTCTGATAGAGATGTTGGAGGTATGGATTCCAATCAGGAATAGGTGGGCTTACCTATTCTATGTGGTGGGGTTATGGGATGATCAATCTGAAGAAAAAGACGTCATACTCCATCACTGGATGGCACAGGAGCATCCGGATCTATGGACTAAAATAATCAGACATGCTGACACTGAAGGTGTAGAGATTGCTCCTCCGGAATTCATCAAGTACCTTCCTCCACTCCTCAGGAACTCCAAGCAACTGGACCGAAAAGCAATATCTGAAGAAGTCGTCAGAGTAGGACGCGCTGCCGGGGCCTTTGGTGATCGGAACAGGATGAAGCAGGTCCTAAACCGAGTCTTGGATATGTATGAAATTCCTCAAGCTGCTTGGAATAAGGATGAAGAATAGATCAGGAAATAGTTGTTCAGGAATTGTAATAGCTTCAGGATAACTGTAACTCTTATATCAATCAATGAAGTTATTTCATTTTCCTGAGTACAACTTCTTGTTGACTCCTGAATTTACTTTTCTGAATCCTTATCAAGAACTGTACTAACCCATTCCTTGTTTTCAACTTATAGACTAAGTGCCTAGCTTGTCAGAAGGTACTGAACCTATTTCACTGACTGAGTCAGTTGATTGTATATATGAATAGGAATTTGCTTAAGGGTTTTGGCATCATCAAAAAGGGGGAAATTGTTGGGACAATCTGAGTATTTTGATTAGATCCCAAAACCCCTGATGAATTTGCCTAAGTACAGTTGTTCAGGTTTGTCTAGTTCAAGATAGTCAGGTTAGGAATTCAGTTCAGGGGAAACACGCTGAAGACTGAAGAATATTGTAGTCGACCCAATTTACTGAAGTCTGATGTGCAATCCATCCTGAAGAAGTCAGAGTCGGTCTTGCTGAAGAACGAAGCCTGATGATCCGTCCTAAAGACAATCCTAAAGTACCATTGGCTAATGCTTCTACTGAGTACACTAAGCATACTCAGGACAGAACTTAGTCAGTGAAGAGTAAGTGTTAACCTATCAGGCTGTCCTGAACGCACATAAGACTTGACTTACGCCTTGAGTCAGTTTATCTGACTCATGTAAGTCCAAAGCAAAAAGGTTACACATACTGGGCTGAATAACCTATCAGGCTGTGCTGAATGCACTTAAGACCTGACTTAGGCCTTGGTTCAGTTTACCTGAATCATGTAAGTCCAAAGCAAAAAGGTTATTTACGCTATGGGACAAGAGACAAAGAGAATGTCAGTAAGACACCAATAAGACAAACATTCAGACTGAGTTATTAACAAGAGACTCAGAGTATTGAATGTACGAGGAAGGACAAATGTCTGAAAGTCAACTAGCCGTTAGAACGGAGAGCCAATGATCTTTCGACACGTATGTACGGAGTCTGTGTAGCATTTAATGCGGCATTTAATGCGTCTCAGAGTTACAGGCGGCGGGACAAACTTGCCAGAATAAGCATGGTGATTAGGTCAAATAGTACTTCTAGCCTGCAACCACCCTAAAATAGGAAAGATTTGGTTAGATCTCCTCCAACGGATCTATTTTGAATCTTGCCTATAAATATGGAGAGTCTTGCACCCATTCAAGGCTAACGGGAAATTTCCAAGCGAAAGCTCTCAAGAATCCAAGCACTCAAAGCATACTATAAGCAAAACTCTGCAATTAAATTTCCCTAGTGTTGTAGTAGGATTCACTCTGTATTTGCTTAGATCGATAGCTCTAATATTTAGCATTGTTTTGTACTGCTAGAGCTATCCTAGTTGGAAACCAAGAATACCAAACCACTTAGGGTGTGAGATTGGTTGGTTAGAAGGACTGGGACTTGTAAAACACCCAGGGGTTAGTTCCTAAGAGAGGAAATTGGCTATTCGTGTCCCTTGGCACGTAAAAACCAAGTACCTATCCTCAGGGTTTTGAGGATAGCTTCCTGTTAAATCAGGTCGTGGATGTAGGAGTTGGTTATCTCCGAACCACGTTAAAAAGACCCTTGTGTGTTGATTTACTATTTTGTTCAGGATCATAACTGTCATCATACTAAACTAAACATTCTGCATTGTTTTTATATTCAGGACTGAATCAATCATCCTGAATCTTAATACTGTGCACTCAGCCTTAACCACCAGTTTACTAAGCAAACTCAGAGAAAATGTTTTCAGAAACTAAAACGAGTAGAAACTAAGGGCTCACTTCCACACGTACTCTAGCTCACTGAGATAGTAGTCCAATTGACTCGCTTCCGAGAAGTCAGTAGGTTTGTTATCTCTACTGAGCTTCCGAGCACTTTACTCACACTCAGCTTATCTGACTCGTTACTGAACTGTCCCTGCTGCCCCTGTGGACCTTTAGCATACTGAGTAAATCAGGAAATCCTGACTGAGAGTGTTAGAGCATTTTTCTAAGTCTTTCAGAAAAATCTGACATCAGTGTATTCCCCCCATACACTGATTGTACTCGTTTCGGGACCAACATATGCGTACAAGTCTCCTAACATAAGAGTACACTTAGTGGTTACATTGTAGGC
>JAPKLY010004722.1:0-13947 GCA_026898435.1 Prunella vulgaris
ACTTATCGTAATTAAGAAAAAACCTCCATTAATTAAATTTTTCTAGACAACATTTCTAGTCTTTTTAAAAATCATCTTCAAATGACAACATTTCGGCCTTGATTAGGCTTCTTTGTTCGGCTGCCCTTTTTTTTTTTTCCCAAAAATTGTTGAATAAAAATGAGTCCTTTATCCTCTAGATCTATTTTTTTTATTGATTCAATATAATATTAGGCATGTGATTTGCTCCAATAAATCTCATTTTTCTATAAAATAAACAAAATACTATATTTCTCTAAATTAAGTGCAATTAGTTAAATTAGTATAAAATAATCATGAAATCTTATTAAATTAATCAAATAAAACATATGAATTTTGAGCAATTTTCACACTAATCAATTACATAGATGGACACGTGTTGCCTAGCTACGTACTCTCCTATTCTCGAAATAGACAAGAATATGCTGCTCAATAAAGGGAAGCCAATGTGGCTCAAAAAGTATGTCAATCGGGCACACCGCGTAAATCCATGAGCATGCGGGATCATTTATGAAAATAAACTTATCTTCTCTATATTGGTGGAGTATTTTGAATCAAAGTTATATTGTCATTTTGGCTTAATTTTATCAGTGCTCGTTTGCTTGGTAGATTAAGAAGATGTGGTGTGTTTATTAACGTTTGAATGTGTAAACCCGAGATCATGTAAACTCTTAATTATCAATAATTAAGAGTGGGTCTGTTGTGAAATCGAGTTCATAAAAATTCTTTTTTTTCAAATATTAAAGTTACGTATATTTACTATCATTATTATGCATATTAACTATCACTGTCTAAAAAAATATAAAGTGTTTGTCGTGGCTAAAGAAATACATGTATATATGTCGGGCTCACCGAGTCAATCCATATTGGGCATGCGGAAAATAATACTTCAATTAATTTTGTAAGAGAAATTTACAAAGAAATTAATCCTAGAAAAAGAATAAACGAATCCAAATAATGATATGAACAAGGGTCAAATAGAATTCAAAGTTAAATCAACTTACAAGCGACTTACGTTGTTTGGTTTTAAAATCCACATCCACGAGATTAAGAACACTTTAACTTTCCTAAACGATGAAGAATTTACAGATTACAACACGATTGCACCAATGACAAATTCGCTGATAGATAGCGGGTTTTACCCGCCATTAAAAGGATTAAAAAACCGCTGTTGAACATGGTGATATTAAAAGTGACGCCGAACAACAGCGGTTTAAAATCGCTATTATATTTTTCTTTAACAGCGGTTTTTGACCGCTATTGTATCTTAAAAATCGCTATTATAGTTTATTAATTTGTTCACCTCATAAAATCTACAACATTGGCTTTATCGAGATATAAGAGCGGTTTTTAACCGCTATTAAAAGTACATTCAATAGCGGGTAATACCCGCTGTTGTATATTATAAACTGCTTTTATTAGTTATTAATTTTAAAATTTACTACAGCGGTTTACTACAGATATAAGATCGGGTATTACCCGCTATTAAAAGTACAAAACATAGCGGGTAATAACCGCTTTCACTTTTTTCAATATTTATTGCAATATTATATATTTTTTTAGAAAAACCTGTAGTACCATTTTTATATTTTGATTAAAATAATTTTTTTTTAATATAAATAACATTAAATCTAAAAATTCAAAAGTTCATATCATTACTTGCCAATCATTGCAATAATCTTTAAAATGCATTACATCAATATAAATTCAACTACCAATATTGTTCAATAACTAAATTAATTACTACTACATCATTATAATAATCAAATATAGTCTTGAGCAGCACGATATTCTCTTGCAGTAACATATCTCTCCTCCATTCCTTGGTTCATAACTGATGAATGAAAGTGACTCACATTGAAGATCAAGCTTCACATTCAAAGAAAATAAATTATCATCAAGGAAACAAAACTTTAACCAATTAACTGTAATATACAAAAAGATAATTATGAACTATTGAACTATATAATTTCTAGAAATCATTCTAAATGAAATTGGTGATACTCCACAAATTACACAACACAAATGCACGTGGCTGCATAACATTAGTATATTCACAATAGTCATATATTAAATTTGATTGTTGTATAAATTCTCAAAGAACTCATCAAACTCAACACGGAAGAAAGTATCAAGATGAAAAACATCTTAGGAGAATTGTAGACATAAAATCTAATATTCATAGCCATATAGGAAAGCAAAGAAGTGACATGGTCCAGTAAGAACAGAGAGAATCACTGGTGACATTTATGGAGCATATTGACTACAAGCAAACATGATTTCTCTAGAAAAAAGTTTCTTAGGTAATAGAGTTATTGCAGGTGACAATTTCTAATTATTGTGGAAACAACATAAAATGTAGAGAACAGAGATTACAAATATTATAAAAGGAAACTCAAATGAACCTGAACATGTAAATCCTAGCTATCCGCTAAAGAAATATATAGTATACCTCGAGAGCTGTTCGGCCTCTCAAAACCCGTTAAGTTCCTTGTCAATCCCCCAAGTGAGACATTCATGATTTCTTCTCCCCTCTTTATCTGTGAAGAATATATCAGGATTTTTGTTGCCAACTTCCATCACCCATTGTGGGATGGGAATATGCACATCACCGATGTTGCCTCCACATTCATGAAAAGACATAACCACCTACTTCAAGAAATACCGAGTTAAAAACAGAAGCAATAGTAAAGAATTAATAACGAGTCCGAAGATAGTCTGAAAAAAATAAAAAAATGATGTGCCATCAAGCTATGCAAATCAGTTAAGAATTCAGAACCCTTCAGGCTCACCTGTAGCTTAAGATTTTGATCTCGCACAATCCGAAAAAGCTCTTTATATCCGTGCCAATTATATATATTGTTGAGGAGCATGTGCTTCAACTATGCCCCACCAACAGTCAACCATAACCCCATCAACATTAATTGACTTGAGGATCCTCAACTGGTTTATCAGATTTTCAGGATCAACCAACTCACAATTTGTAGTGATGGTCCCCAGCTGTTCCCAAAAGAAAAAATGTCAGTATATGTCTCTCAGTTTGTACATTAGAAATGAAAACCAAGACAACAATAGTACATAAATGGAAATACAGTGCTAGCATTACATGTAGTCAACATACATAGTTAGGGAAGGTAGAAAATGGAAGTGCAATGAAATGGAAATACGAAATTAATTGCAACTCACAGGTAGCATCACAAAAACAGGAACATAAGGTGTGCCAGTATAGTCTCGCTCCTGAATCTCCGGTAACCTTAAGGCAGAGCAGACAACAAATACTCTTCATTATTTTCAAGAGATGTGGCATAATGTAATCTGAGCCAAATAAAATCATTTGAGAATGAAAAGCAATTATGTTGTAAAGACAACTAAGCTGTAGAAGCATATGTTCCATGTTCCACATATAGATTTCAAAGTTACAGTCGACACATTATCAAACAACAAGATCAAAATAGTACATCAGCAAAACAACATAAACATTTACTTCTCAGTAAATTTTGACAACAAGCTTAAATTTGTTTCACGTTCCACTATAGCTAACACAGATCAATTTTTGTGATAAATGATTCTGTTCTCACCAAGTTCTAACGAAAAGCAATTTTTGCGTCAACAATTCGTCATTATTCGAGTTTCCAAAATGATGATCCATCGAACTACTGCATTTTATATTTCACCTTCTCACAACACAAAAACCAATACGTAAGACATTTGATAATTTCTCATTTACATTCAGTATTCCATTACGTAAGACATACTGTAATTATATAATTGGTCGATGTTTTTGCTGGCGAGTGAACACTCAACTTTAAACCATCGTATCCGAATCTAATTTTGTTATTAGGGCTGCCTAATTTTTAGTCACAAAATAGCAACCTGTTTGCAAAAAATGTTGAGCCCACACTTGCAAAAAATAATTTTGAAACCCTAATAAAATATAATCCCATCAATTATACCTTCAGTTGACAGCGCGGAGGCGAGGCAGGGGGTGTGTCGCGTGTGGCAGCGCGGAGGCGAGGCTGCGACGGCAGGGGATGCATCGCGTGTGGCAGCGTGGAGGCGAGGCTGCGACGGTAGGGGGTGCGTCGCATGTGGCAGGGCGGAGGTGAGGCTACGACTATGTCTGATGTAGCACACAGGCTTGGGCAGCACGGCGTGGGAGGAGACGGCGGTTGAGGTGGAGGAGGCAGCGATGCCTGGCAGCTGAGAGGAGAAATGTTTGGGAGGAGAAAGGAGGAAATGTGTAATGTGAATTCTAATTAGGGTTTAAATTAAAGTTGGTATTTCAATTTATTTAAATTAACAAATGCAAATTGTTAAACAATATTTAGCTTTGTCCAAGTGGTCAGTGCTCTATTTACGTCCAAATGGTCTAAGGTTTGATTCTTTTATGGGACAAATCCTTTTAATCAATATTTAAAATAGTTATTTAATTCTATAAATATTTTGATATTACTATTAAAGCATAAATTGTGCTATGTCCAAATGGTAATTGTGCACTTTATTATTACTAAGGTCATGGGTTCGATTCTGGGGAAGAACTAATTTAATTTCTATTGTTTAATTTTAAGCGATTTTTTAACTATTTAAAAGCTGGTTTTACACTATTTAAAAGCGGTTTTTAACCGCTGTGTTTTGAATGAAAGATATCATACATTTAATAGCGGTTTTTATTACCTGATATGTTATAGCTCCGCCTTTTAACATATAATAGCGGGCAAACTTTTAACAGCGGGTTTTTAACCTTTAACAGCGGTTTAAAAATTACCTGCTCTTATATATGTGCTATTAAAAGTAAAATTTGTCATAGGCGTTCATTTAGGATTTTCCCATGTTTCTATCTAAGAACCCTAACTTTTGCCATTGACAAATCTATCGTGTTAATTGAGGTATATTTTACAACACTTACTTCTCAAGTATAAAAAGTTCATGCGATAAAGATAAGTGTGAATTATTAATTCCATGAGATTAGAGACAAATGCATACCTAGAACTATGTGTCGGCGCTTGATTGTAATGCAAACCATCTTATTATCAATTAACTAAATACAACAATCTAAAAGTAAGACGATTAACTAGATAAAAGCAATTAAAATAAAACTCAAGAAATCACTAAATAAGACAACTACAATAATAAGCATAGAGAAATCAACAAAGATAACAATACGAGAAAAGTATGTCAGGGTGTTCTTCCTTATGAGGTGATTAATTAATTGTTCAACAAATTTATTTATTCTTTTTTTTGGTTAATCACAAATAATACACATTAAATCGTACTAGATAAGCCTGGGAGTAACGTGCCAAATAAGCATGCAGATTGTATTAGGAATAGTTTACCCTTTCACACTCGGGTAATCACACGTGTCTAAAAGTTGATTTTAGCATGCTTATTTGACACTTTACTCCCATGTTCAATCAAAATCTGATACTTCCATGTTCACTAAGAATAGCAATTCTGTTTTCACTGTTTTATTATGTTATGTGGATGATATTATTCTCACTGGTAACAACTTAGATAATATTACACTTGTCAAAATCCACTTGCACTAGAAGTTCACTATAAAAAATCTTGGTATGTTAAAGTATATTTTAGGTATTGAGGTAGCTCGTAGTGATAAAGGCCTACAATTATGTCAAAGAAAATATGCATTAGATTTACTTGCTGATTGTGGTTATCTAGAATGAAAACCATGCTCTACTCCTATGATTCCAATAAAAAATTTCCACAGTCTGACACATCTTTTTTGCAAAATCCACTTGAATATAGAAAAATTGTGGGTAAACTTCTTTATCTCACCATAACTAGGCCAGATATTTCTTATGCTGTCCAAACATGATCTCAACACATGAGTAAGCCTACTGAGTTACATTTAAAAGCTGTTCACAGATTCTTAAGATATACCAAGTCCACCATTGGTCAAGGTCTTTTCTATTTTGTTAACAATTCTTTCTAGCTGCAGGCTTTTACTGATTCAGATTGGGCAAGATATGAACTCACAAGAAGAAGCATCACATGATATTCAATTTACTTGGGAGACTCGCTGATTTCATGGAGATCTAAGAAGCAAAACACAGTAAGCAAGTCATCTGCAGAAGGTGAATATAGAGCAATGTGCTCAACAGTGTGTGAAGTTCAATGGGTACTGTACATCCTCAAAGATCTCCAAATTGATCACACCCACAATCGGTAAATGTGTTTACTGATAGCAGGACAACCTACTGCATTGCAAATAATCCGTGCCTCCATGCGAAGACCAAACATATACAGATAGACATTCATCTCACAAGAGAAAAGATTGAGAAAGACATCATCAAACTTGTACATCTTCCTACAGAAAACAATCTTGCTGACATATTCACAAAGCCTTTGTCCCCAAGCTTGTTTAACAATCTCAAGACCAAAATGGGGCTCCTTAATATCCACTCCCATTTTGAGGGGGATATAAGAATAATAGGTCAAATTGTTAGTTTGATAGTTAGTGTATTAGTCAGTTTGTTATTGTAACTAATATTATATCACTTGCTGAATAGCACTACAATAGGCATTATATATATCTTTAATTGTACATTATGTAGAGACAACTTTTACATATTTTTTCTGTAAACATTTCCTCTCAATCAATGAAATCTTCCTCCATATCACAAGTTCTCTTCGTTAGACTTAGGTATCCCACCTTTTGTACCCTCACTAATTCCCTAAATGTTGATTCAAGTAATTAATATAGATTAATGAGAGTTCTAATGGATTTACCCAACTCTTGTTGAGATAACCCACACAATCAAACGCACACCCATACAAAATAACGTGTCTATTCAACTATCGTTGTAATAAACAATTTACCCATATACATTAAAAGAGCACAATCATGCAATTGATCAATCAAAGCCCACTAATCTAATCATTCAACCTCCAATTAGAATACACAAATAAAATCAACCCATTAATCAATAACCCACATAATTTCAAACACCCAAATACTAATAATTTAGCCAATAAACATCATCTCAAACAAACTCATATCAAAATAAAAGCAATAAATTATATCCATTAAAATTTAACTAATAAAATAACAATGATAGAAATCACCTAACGGTGTCCAAAATAACTTCAATCTTCAATCAACACTTGAATTTATTATCTAAATTTAACTCAGAAAATATTAAAACCTAAGTACTGTATTTGAGTGTGTGTGAGGAGGGGTAAAAATTTTCCCAGTGTGAATGAATGTATCCATCTCCCTAAGAGTATGCGTGTATAATCATCTGCTCTACTTTCTTTTTTCTCCAAAAAAAATATGCTGCCCATTACTTAATTTAAAAAATGTAAAATACCTCAAATATCCTCACCATTCTCTCTTTTAAATTTTAGTATACCCATTACTTAATTTAAAAAAAAAAAAAAAAAAACTAACAAAAAAAAATTGTTTGCATCCTTCTCTCTAAAAAAAACCTAATTTTCATTCGTGCACCATCATCCTCCCCCCTTTTCTTACTTTCCTTTCCATCATCCCCTTCCCTTCTTTCTTTCTTTCATTAGCACTGTGTTAATTCATTTCCTTTGTTTTTCCTTCTCCCTCCATTTTCGTCTTCCCCCCACCCCCAACTTCCCCTGCTTCGTACAGACAAAACTCTCTCCTTATCTTTCTTATATTCTCTTCCACAGCAGCCGCCTCACCCATGCTTTGCCCCTCTACCGCTAAAAAATGTCGCAACACCTCCCTCCGTAATGATCTCGATCGACAGCAATAAACATTCACAAATTGCTAAGACACCATTTTAAAAAGAATTATCAAAATTATAGATATTTTTTATTTTTTCTACACAAGATTTTAGGGTTTATGTTAGATTTCTTCATTAAAATTATTAAAAATTTTATGTATTTTTTCGTTGAAATTTTCATTCAGTAAATTGTTAAAATTATTTTTGGGTTTTTTCGTTCAATTTTTTCTTTATGGTTTTTTTTTTGAATTTTTTGTTTAAAAAAAAAAGAATTTATCATAATTGATAATTTATAATTTTTTTTTTTAATGTTTTTCTCAAAAATTAGGGTGGGTGCACTTATTTGAATAAAAATGGTATTTATGATATTTTATGTATATTTTAAATTAATAAAATTATAAAGTATATGTGTACTATTAATAGACGTGGGTGAATTTAACCTGGGTCTTTAAAAAATTGCTTATCAATTTAAAAAATAGAAATGGGCCTATGTTCATTAAAGGGAGGCCCAGGTTAAATGCACCCACAATTGTTTGGAGAACACCCACTTATTGAGTACACACACCAAAAGTGGAGTATACTGACAAAAATTTTCCACACATTGTCCTTATTCTATTTGCAAAGTTTCATTCTGAAATCAGGAAACGATGCACCCACACCAACGAAAAATAGATGTTGGTCCCTTAAGTGGTTAAGGTTCGGGGGGGGGGGGGTGTGAATAGACCTTGAGTCACAATCAAAATTTTCAAACTTATCAATAGAGGGGTTTCTAGAACCTTACAGTAGCCTCTATAAGTTCAAAAACAACAAGTCTACAAGGGTTTTAAAACAGGACCACAAAGGTTACAGTTGTGGACTAGAGAACTCTACAGCTGCAGAGTTTAAACACTTGCAACCAAAAGATAACTTGTAGACAAGAAATCAGAGGCATTCTCACACTTGAAAGTGTATTGAGAATACTCTAATGTGCAGTGGAAAATAAGTGAATGTTAATGAAAAATAATATACACAAACTTAACAGCTGAGTGACTTAGGCAAGTCTACAGCTGTAGAGTCAGTTTCTCTGTGAAAACCACAAAGTTTATGCACTCGGTTTTCAAAAGAATGATGATGTAACAGTTAAATTAAATATGCAGAACAGAAATATAAATGACAGAAAGTAAATAGACAGAGTTTATATTGGTTCAGTGTCTATAAAAAGACAACCTACATCCACTGTTACACCACTTAGGTGCCAAATTCACTAAGATGAGATCACTTAGATCAATACAAGTAGTTTCCCTTTAGAACTAGGTTCACTCAAATTCCTATTCTAACAAGAGATTAACTACCTTATTCACTCAGAATACAACTCACAAAGAGTTAACAAAACCTCACAAAGAGATATCTACACTAAGTAGAAATTAAAGCAGGTGAGGGAACAACAACAAAAGGTGTGATTCTTTCTAAGAAAATCCTAACCAACTATCCTATGAATCACACAAAAAAATAAAAACAATATAACTCTCAGAGAATATGTTGGTTGTAGACTTGCTTAGACAGAATGCTTGTATGCTCAGGGTTGTTGTTATTGCTTCCTCTGAGGACTTCTTCTATTTATAGATTGAGTGGTGTGACTTATCCGTTGAGGAATTCAAATTTGAATTCAGGGTAAGACTCATCTCTCTCTATTGGCATCTGTGAAGTGGTCCTCATTCTTTACACAGGATAGTACTGAGTGTACTATTGTCCTTTTCTTCAGAATTCTGGCTTTCTTCAAATTGATCTCCATTATCCTCCAGATTTCTTAGAAATAAACTCTTCTTAAGTACATTTTAGTGAGTGCATGAGAGCTACACTAATTGTGCTTAAGGGTCATCATAATCTTCAATTAATCTCTGACTTGTACTCTCTCTTCAAATGGTCTTCTCAACTGTAGGGTCTTCAACCTTGAATGTAGAGTCCTGTAAATACAAAAATTGGCTTTAGAGAAACCTTACAGCTGTAGGGTCATGTCTGGCTGTAGACTGATCAAATATACAGCTGCAGTCTTCACTCACAACTATAAATTTCAAAACCAATTTCCTTAGAACAAGTGTTAGATTAATTTAGCCAATTAAACATATTGTTTTGCACACATCAAAATCTAGGCCAAGTTACTCAATAATTTCCCCCTATTTTGATGTTGGCAAAACACATCATCAAAATAAGTAACACAGGCAATAAGATATTGCCATGAAGAACAGAACAAAGTAAAACAACATAAAAACAAGTAAATTAACAGAAGGACAAGCTGTATAAATAAAAGAGGTTTAAAGATACAGCTACAGAATGTAATTAGACTAAAAACTAAATTGTTTTAGTGTCTAATCTAGAAACAATGTCTTCATCTCCTTCTGTGCTTGGGATCAGCATCTTCTTCTTCATCATCCTCATTATCTGATTCATCTTGAGGCTTGAAAATTCCTTGCTCTGTCAGCTTCATGTTCTTCTCATCTTCTTCAATATACTTCATCAGCATCATGTACTCATAAGCTTCAAATTCTTCTTCTTCTTTCCTTGATTTGAAAATCTTCTTAGGCATTGGATCTCTCTTCTTCTTCCTACCAAGGAGACGAGCATTATCTCCTCTGTATAGAGTTCCATCAGTCATCAGTGCCTTAAACTTTTGAAATCTGTCCTTTTTGTACTTGATTTTTTTTCACTGTGTGCCTGTTACAGATACTCAGAAATTCTTCCCAAAGAGTATCAAATTCAGTCTTCATATCTTTCTCTTTCTCAGCTTCCTCATTCTTTTCTTCAGCAGGTATCATGCTCATGGGTTGCACATTCAAAGGTTGAGCAATGACAACAGCTGTAGATTCCTCAGAATCTTTCTTTCTTTGTTTCTCTCTTATTTTTTCTCTTTCTTCATTTTCCTTCTTCCGTGCCTGAGACTCTTTCACTGTCTTTTCCCAATAACCAAGAGGTTTTTGAGCTGTAGATTTCTTTCCAACTGTAGATTTAGGGAGCTGTGTGATCTTGCTTCCTTTAGAGCTACCCTTCATCTGTTCAGGCCGTGTTCTTTCTTCTGGTTGTTCTCCCAGTCTCATGGACAAATCTTTTGATTTAGCAGCTTCAAATTCCATAGCCAAAGATTTTCCAATGTGCTTAACATTCTCCAAAATATCATCAATGACCTTATCACCTTCCTTAATCTCTTTCTCAATCTTACTTTCCCCCTTTTTGCCAACATCAAGATGTGACAAAATGGTAGAGAGATTGCTCATAAGCTCAGTCTTCATGTTTTCATTACCAGAGATCATCCTTGTCATCTCATTCTTCATGCTTTGAACCTCAAGCTTCAAATTGAAAGAGTCATCTTTCATCAAGTTGATATCTGATTGTAGAGATGTGATTTCTCTTGTCTTCTGGATAATGTCCTGTCTAACCATTTCATTCTGATTTAATAAGCCATCCACAACAGCTTTGAAATTCTGAGCTTACAACTTTCTACTCAGCTTCAGGAAGTTCAGCTTCTGGATCTCTCTCAGATCCCATTGCAACTCTCAAAGCTGCAGCTGCTGACTTAGTGATTTTCTGCTTTTCAGATACTGCAGCAACTTGCTTTCCCTTTCCTTTATTCTTCATTAACTTTTCAGCAAGAAATTCATCTAAAAAGTTGGGCCTCATAAGCTTATTCACATCATCAGAATTTGTCCAGTCAACAACCCACTGGAACAAATTCCTCTCCTCAACTATAAGTTTATCAAATTCTTCCCTTACAATCTTCTAATCATCAAATTTTTGTCTTTCTTCCTCAAAACCTTCTATCCAATCAACTGGAACAACAGGGAGTTGTTCAGTTTCAGGTTTAGGTGCTTCAATAACTTGTTCTTCAACAATTTCTTCTTCAGCCTGTACATTTGCCAAGTCTACAGTTGTAGACTTGTCAACTTCTTCTTCTGTAACTTTTCTAGAGTGATGTTTCTTCTACCTTCTTTCTCTGTCAATTTCATCTTCTGATTCAATTGGTTCATCCACCACACTTTTCTTCTTACTCTCATAGTGTTTCAGAGGACTAGCAACTGTGCTCTTCTTTGCTTCTGACTTGTTCTTCTTTCTCTTCTTGGATTTAGGGGTCATAGGAGCATCCACAGCTCCTCTCTTAAAGTTTGCTTTCCCAATGATTCTATGAACTAGAATGGGTTGTCCTTCATGACCATTAAATAAAGAAAATCCTACTTCCTTCAAAATATAATTCAAGAACAGTCCAAAACCTTTGTTCTTTCCAGCTTTTACCACATCATTACCAATATTTCTAAGTAAAAGCTCTCCTATATCAATCTTTACTTCCTTATCAATAACAATCATCAAGTCCCACATAAGAATTGTACCAGTATCATGAGCTCCAGTTCTACATAATAAACATTTATCAATAGCTTCATAGAGATATACATACTCAACTGCAAGGTCGTTCTTCTTGAATGTCCTCTTCCAGTTTTCAGGAAACGGCTTCTTTGCAGTGAACTTCTTCCAATATCTTTTGTCTTCATCAGCAAAGTTTAGATTATCATGAGAATCACCTCCAATCCTCAAATGTAAAGCTCTGCATATATCTCCAGTTGTAATGTTAACACTTCTTCCTTGTAACTTCGCAGAAAGTGTTTTTCTCTCAACATTTGCATCATCGTTTCTGTAGAACTCATGGACAATCTTGTCATCATAAGCTCCTGGATTGTGAGTGAGACAATAATGAATCCCTTGATTCACAATATGTCGTACAACACTTTCCATAGCATCAGTGGGATGTTTCCTCTGGATTTCGTCAAAGTCGAACAAAGCTCCAAAGATGACTTTCATTGCCATGTCGTTTGGTTTCAGAGAGTGAGGGATAGGGAGTGTATATGATTTCAGGGGGTCCGAATGTAAAAGTGAGATATAAAAGGATGAAGAGTTCTTTAAATACCTTTCCTTAAACAATCATTTAAGACAGAACAGGGGTATAACTGTCTTTGACCTAAAATTTATGAGTTTTTAAATTTCGAACCAAAACTTATAATTAAGTCTGTCCAAAATATAACTCACATAGAATTTAACTCCATTTAAAATGTTACACAAATTCAAACATTTTATTAATTAAAATGCTGAATAAATCCAAAATATCTGTCACTTAGTACTGACGTTTCTGAATTTGTAGTGCTCCATTTAATTTTCAGAATTGTACAAAGTACTGTAAATTCCCTAAGTTTGCAGTTGACAATTTTAGAATATGGAAATCTGCAGTTGTGAGGAATTTGCAGTTCACTGCCAAGTCTACAGCTGTAGAGTTAGCAACTCTGTAGTTGAGTGACTTTGCACCTGCAAATTTCCTTTTTAATGAGTTTCCAATTTTCTAGGTTTGTCTTTGCAATTTAGTGATTTTCACAGAGTCTTCTTATAATTCTAACATTCCTAAATTACCTCTCAAGATTGAAAATCTTGATTCACACAAAGGTTTAGTGAAAATATCAGCAAGATTCAAATTAGTATGAATCTTTGTCAATTTCACATCCTTTCTTTCAACATGATCCCTTAAGAAATGATGCCTTACATCTATGTGTTTTGATCTAGAGTGTAAAACTGGATTCTGTGTAATAGCAATAGCACTTGTATTGTCACAGAATATAGTTGTTTCTCTTGCATCAATCCCATAGTCTTGTAATTGATATTGCATCCATAAGATCTGTGCACAACAGCTTCCAGCAGCAATGTACTCTGCCTCACCTGTAGAGAGAGCAATAGAATTTTGCTTCTTACTATGCCATGCCACCAATCTTTCACCTAAGAATTGACAAATTCTACTAGTACTCTTTCTATCAATCTTGCAGCCTGCAAAATCTTAGTCAATGTAACCAATGAGTTCAATTCCTCCTTCTTTAGGATACCATAATCCTAGATTTTGTGTGGATTTGACATATTTGATGATCTTCTTTACAGCATTCAACTGTGATTCCTTAGGATTAACTTGGAATCTAGCACATACACCTACTGCAAACATGATATCAGGTCTGCTAGTTGTAAGGTATAGCAATGATCCAATTAACCTCCTATATTTGGTTACATCAACACTTTTGCCATTCTCATCTTTGTCAAGACTCACATAAGGTGTCATAGGTATATTGGTAGGCCTAGAGCTGTCCATTCCAAATCTTTTGATAAGCTCTTGAGTGTATTTAGCTTGATTGATGAAAATTCCATCTCTCATTTGCTTAAC
>JAPKLY010004723.1:0-13946 GCA_026898435.1 Prunella vulgaris
AAACAAACAACCACAAGCTTGACAAAGAGATCATTTCCCCGGCAACGGTGCCAAAAACTTGTTTGCCAAAATTGTGTCTCACACAAGTGTACGTGGTCATAGTAGATGTGACAAGTTAACCAAGTAATAAAAATATCGACCACAGGGAAACGATGCGATATATATCAAGCAAGCATTGAGTGTTTACAAAAGTTAATAGCTAGGAAAGCAAGAAAAAGAGTTGATTTCTATCTACTTCAACAAGCAAAGTAAAATCTAACTATTACCTCTAAGAAGTGAGCAAATGTGGGATGTGTGTGCATGGAAGTACTCCTACGTACTATGGTTCACCTAGTGTCCTATATATCCATCCTAGCATGCAAAAGGTCACTAGGTGTTTTAATCAAGTCATGACTCTAACTAGTGTCTAGATCTCTCTAACAACACAAGCTAAAGGGCTCTATTAGGTGTCTAGATCTCTCTACAACACTCAATACTCTAATTAAGAGGTCTAGGCTTAAATGCAATTCTCATTGGTCATATAAGTCATTCATCAAACACTTGGCATGCAAAACATTCAATAAAGAACTTTCATGAATAAGTTCAATTCCCATGTCTTGCTAATCCACTAAGGCTCTAAACTTCCAATTGGCATACCAAACATTCATACAAATCATTAATTAAGAGAATTAATCCATCAAGATCACTAATTATGCATAGGGTTAACAAGAAACCAAATTACACCATAGTATTCATACAACCATGCAACAAGATATTAGACCATGGCCAATTGGTAATGGAAAACAACTATTAACAATCTAAACATCATTATTAAGAGCTATAACAAGAGAATTGAATAAAAAACTTACCAATAGTAGATGAATTGAAATACAAGCTACAAACCTCCAAATTGCTAAGTCTTAATCCAATGCTCAAAAACATAAATCGAATAGTAGAAACGTAGGAAATTCAATGGAGATTACAATGTAAAAAATGGATTAAAGATCTAATGGCTAGATCAAAAGTTATGGTAGAAAGAAGATAGAAATCTAACTAAGAACCCACTACGTAACTTTTAATCTCTCTCTA
Source organism: Prunella vulgaris (assembly GCA_026898435.1). Classification (NCBI taxonomy): domain Eukaryota; kingdom Viridiplantae; phylum Streptophyta; class Magnoliopsida; order Lamiales; family Lamiaceae; genus Prunella; species Prunella vulgaris. Next base: position 1,069 of record JAPKLY010004723.1, read on the forward strand.
AAACTACATAATTCTCTCTCTAAACTAATCTAAGAAAATGGAATAATGAAGAAGATGCTTAAAAATCTGATTCTTAAGGTATTTATAGTGCCCAGAATGCTTAGACCAAAGTGCCCTTCATTAAACGCGTGAAAAGATGAAACTACCCCTGAATTCCCAGAATTTTGCTTGGCGCTCGATCTTCAACATGTGGGAGCGCGAACTCCAGCTCGCGTGGCTGTATGCACAACTTCCAAGCGCTCGAGGCCGATAGAGGACGCGTGATGTGCTAAGGCTGGACGCGCGAGCTCAGCTTGCTGGGCGCGCGACCTAGCTAGTTTTGTGTCGTCCGATCTTCGACTTCCTCGTTTTCTTCATATCTTAAGTTCTAGAGCTCCGATTGACTCGATTCTTTTTGCGTTGTGACCATCTCTTCAAGATATTTAACACGATTATTATTTTCACCATTTGGATCACCTTAGAAAATCTGAAATTTAACAAACTTGCTCGTCTCTTCACCTTCTTGGTTATTTTCACCTATAAACACAACTTTCTAGCCAACAAGGGGTCAAATGCACAAAGTATAGCATAATAGGGTCAAATATGAACATAAAATCATCAAAAACATATAGAAATGGATGCAAAATTATGCAATTATGACCCTAATCACACCGTCAGTATGCTGGGAGATCATTGTTAACTCATCAACCACTAGGGCTGACCTGTGTAACTTCTCCAACTTTTCCTTCAGGTGCTCATTATCCTTTTTCAGGGACTCTATTTCAGTGGTGTACTTAAGCACCAGCTGATTGTCAACAATCTCTCTTGCAGTCTACTCAAGACCCAAAGCAGCACGCTCAGCCCTGAGGTGAGTGTACAACTCAGCATCGAGCATCTCACGCAGGTAGATCTGCTCAACTTCCAACTGTTCCTGAATGAGGAACCGATCAATATCACAAGTCTCAGTGAGAGAGGCCACGACGGCTTTCTGTCATTCAACCTCAAGCGGAGCTTCATCATTTCCATTACGGGCATGAAGTAGCTCTTCCTTAAGGCTTACTAGTCTTAGACCATCCTCAGTGTCTCTGACTCTCAGAGTCTCAGTGAGACGATCATTTTCACCACTCAGGTTCGCATTCACCTCCACTTTGTGAGTATGAGTCTCCTGCATCCTTGAAAAATCAATCATCAATTGCTCTTGGGCGAGCTGAAGGTCGAGATCTCTTGCTGAGTCTGAGCTAAGCTCAGGTGCGTGATCAGGAGAAGAGGCAGAAGAACATACCTCATCATCTGCCATCAGGCAGAGGTCATCATACTCTTCATCAGAGAAGATTTCAGGGGATCGACGTGCTGGGCCATCAGAATCTGAGGAATCCTCAGCAAGCATAGCTCTCCGATCAGAAGCCCTGAGATCTCTCTTTGCTCTCTGATCTTTTCTCTTTCGAGCAGTGAGCTCTGGGCAGTCATACTGATAGTGCCCAGTCTTCTTGCAGTGATAACACTGATCTGCATCAATGTCAACAGACTTGTCAGTATAACATTTACCTTCTGAGTCCCTCCTGCTCCCTAATGATCTTTTAGGCTTGGAGCTGGATCTTCTGGGCTCAGATCATCTCTCCTTCTGGAGCTTTTCTCTTCCCTTCAGTACTCAGGCTCCTCGCGCTCTCTCCTGGTATCAGCACCCCTCCTCTCTTCCCTCTAGGGGCTAGATCTCCTGGGGCTGGAATATCTTCGGTCCCTGGAATCAGTATAAAAAATTTTATACCTGCCAAACCGTGAGTTGAGCTTCTCAAACCTCCTAGCCGTCAGGCTGTACTCCAGGGCAAGCTCATCTTTACTCATCTCCTTTAGGGACTTCGAACCTGATCCAGCCTCAGGCTCAGGATTGGCTTTCAGAGCCACGCTTTCTTCCATCTCAGGTGTCCTCACCTCAGTCACATCATCAGTGACCTCACCCTTCATCTTCCTCTTATCGAGGTTGAATTCCAGAGCCTTTAACTCTGAGAAGAGGTAAGTGTGAGAGACGTTCATGAGGTCCTGAGTGTTCTTCAGCAAGATCACTCATGTATCCCATCTTTCAGGGAGACAGTTAAGGATTTTCGAGGACACCTCCCTCTTGGGAAACTCCTTCCCAAGGGTTTCCAGCTCATTCATCATCTTAATGAAACGAGACTCCATCTGATCAATGGTCTCTCCATCCAGCATGCTGAAGGCCTCAAACTTCCTGATTAGAAGATCTCTCTTGTTCTCTTTGATCTTCCCAGAACCCTCGCTCATCTCTGCCAGGGCATCCCAGATCTCTTTCGTCGTCTTCAGGTGCATAAGCCTTACCGAATTCTCGTAAAAATGGTATGGAGTACAATGTTCTTAGCAATATTATCCAGTCTGATTTGCTTAATCTGATCAGATGTAAGCGCGGACCTCTCCACAGCTTCCTCTCCTGCTTGGGGAACTGGGGCATTTCCAGTCACTGGCTGGGTAGTTGCACGGTTGGTCATGAACGAGATTGGGCCTTCCTCGATCACCATGTACATCTGGTCATGAATGGAATGGAGATGGGCAAGAACTCTAAATTTCCAACAGATTAGTAACAGAGAACTCAGGAAGATTGCCTTCAAGGCGCTTAGAAGATGCCATGATATGCATGTTTTTTAGAAACAGATCAGTTCAGACGACCACAAAAAGTTTCTCCTCAGAAACTATCGGTACTCAAAGTCAATGGTCTTTTGAACCACTACTCTAATACCACTTGTTGGTCTCGAAATGAGTAAATCAGTGTATGCGGGGGAATACACTGATGTCAGATTTTCCCAAAAGATCTCAGGAAAATGCTCTTTCAAGCTTAGTCAGGAAGATCCTGATGTGTTCAGAAAACTGATGGCCCATAGGGGCAGCAGGGACAGATCAGTATGGAACAAAATAGGCTAAGTCTGAGTAGTGCTCTCAGAAGCTCAGTAGAGATAACCCGCCTACTAACTGCTCGGAAGCTAGTCAGTTGGATAGCTATCTCAGTAAGCTAGAGTACGTACGGAAAGTAAGCCCTTAAGTTTTTCTACTCATTTTTAGTTCCTGAAAAGTTTGATCAGTATTGCTTTGGAAACTATTATTAAGGCTGGTGCACAAGTTTAAGTATAAAAAGAATTGGTTCCTCCTTACAGTTTTAAAACTGATGCAAGTATGTTCAGTTTATTATGATGACAGATATGATCTGGAATAATAAATTTAAATCACCACAAGGGGACGTTTTTAACATAGTTCAGAGATAACCAACTCCTACATCCATGACCTGATTTAACAAGAAGCTACCCTCTACCACTGAGGATAGGTGCTTGTTTTTAACGTGCCAAGGTATACGAGTAGCCTTCTTCCTCTCTTAGGAATCAACCCCTAGGAGTTTTACAAGTCCCAGACCTTCTAACCAACCTTCTCACAAACTGAGGGGGGGTTTGGTATTCTAGTTTCCAACTAGGCTATGTTAATCCGTCTAACAAATCAGTTCTAAGGATAGGATTAACACTCTAAGTAATATACAGATCAGATTCCTACTACAACACTAGGGAAATTTAAAACTTCAGAGTGTTGCTTCAAATATGCTTTGAGTGCTTGGAATCTTGACAATGCTTTTGCTTGGAAATTTCCCATATCCTTGAATGGGTGCAAGGTGATCTGTATTTATATGCTGATTTGAAAAAGATCTGTTGGAGGAGATCTTTAGAAAATCAACCTATTTTAGGTAGGTGCAGACTTTGGTTATCCTTGATTGACAATATCCATACTAAGTACGGCAATTCTCTGATCCGCCGCCTGCAGCTCTGAGAAACATTAAATGCTACGCAGTCCCCGTACTTACATTTCACCTCCTCACTGGTCGTTTGTCCAATGGCTAGTTTGTCGACTTTGACTTTGTTAAACCTCGTACATTTATAACTCTGAGTTTCTCATTCTTTACTCAGAAGAAATGTTTGCCTTTATTATGGAGATGATGACATTCTCTTTGTTCATCAGACTCCATTACACGTGTAACGTTACCTTGTCAGGACTTACAAGTATCAGATAAACTGATACTAAGCCCAAGTTAGGACTTATGAACATCAGTAGTGACATTCAGCCTAATCAAGGTTACACTTGCCCTTCACTGATGGAGCTCTGCCCTGAGCATGCTTAGTGTACTCAGTATGGACCTCATCAGTAGTTGACTTTATGATGGCTTCCTCACAGCTTCAGGAGCCTTTTCAGGTTTCTCATGATCAGCTTCAGGTTGACCATCTTCAGGACGGTCTTGACCTTCAGGGTTGGAAATACTTCAGACTTTAGGGACGTCACCATCAATCTTCAATCTTCAGCACATTCCCCCTGAACTGAATACCTGTAAATAGAAAAAATCTATTCTAACCTGACTATCCTAAAACTATCATCCTGATCAACTATACTTAGGCAAATTCATCAAGGGGTTTTGGGATATAATCAAAACACTTAAGATTGTCCCAACAATATGATTTTGGGGATCCATTGTTATCCTAGGTCCTAGGTCGATACTACTAGCTCGTTTACTTGCATGCTACAATTACCCATCCGCTTTTGGGTTAGTTTGCTTTAATCTGAAAATCATGTAAAAAGATGAAAAAGTCTGTTAATGAAAAACAATGTGAACAAATGAGTTTACAACTGAGTGATTAACAAGTCTACAACTGTAGATTCCAGTTTCAAGTTTTACAAGTTTTATGCAGTGGATTCAAAACAATGATGCATGTAACACAATAAATAAGCAGTTAATAAGAATAATAACAAGAAAATAAAGACTACACAAAAAAATTATAGTGGTTCAGAGACTGTAAAGTCCTCCTACATCCATTGTTACATGACTTAGGTGCCAAATTCACTAAGATGATCACTCAAATCTTTTTAAAAGCGATTTCCCCTAAAAACTAGCTCTTACACAGATCACTATTCTAGGTAGAACACTTAACCTATTCACTAAGAATACAAATGAATTCACTCAGAATCTTTAACCTCACAAAGAGTAATCTACACTAAGTAGATATTGAAACACAATAAAAACAAGTGAGGGAAAAACAATAAAGAATATAATGTTATTCTTCTCTAAGAAATCCTATCAATCTAGCCTATGAAACACCAAGAAAAATATCTCTAAAATATGCTCTCTGAGGATTTTGCTAGTTGTAGGTTTGCTTAGGCTTGAATGCTTTGAATACTCGGGTTGTTGTTGTTGCTCTTTCAGAATTCTTCATTTATTTATAGATGAAGATGTGTGACTTATCCATTGGAGATTTCAAATTTTTAAATTTCGGATAAGGCTCCTCTTACTCTCTATAAAGCTCCACACGTGTGAGGTTATCCTCCTTCTCCACTCACACTAGTACTGAATGTACTATTGTCCTTTCTTTGAAATTTGAATTAATCTTCAGAAATCCTCAGTAAAAAAATATCCTTAAGTACTCACTAGTGAGTGCAACTTAATGCTTCACTAATCTAAGTTATTAAGGGTCTTCTCTTCTCTTGATCTTTATACTTAATCATCCAACGGTTATAATTAACTATTGGTTCTATTTTTGAACTGCAACTTTGCTCTTGCAAATCACTCTTCAGCAGCAGGTTAAGTTGCAGCTATAAGATCTTGTCCAACTGTAGGTTCACTAATGTACAGCTGTAGACTTCACTTAGCAACTATAAAGTTACTTATCTTCTTGAATTTTACCTGAAATGTTAGTTTCAAAACATGAAGTCCTATGTTGTGCTATCATCAAAATCTATCTAAATTAATATCCTAACAGAGAAGATGTAGGATCTATGCAATGAAAGTCTTTGTGTTGTGACATGTAACAAAGAAATACTCAAGGCACACTCCTCTAAGAAAATTTGATAGCAGCATAATCACAAAGGAAGGATATACACGACAACAAAACACCTGAAAATTTTCATAAGCTGGAAAAATGGAGAATAAAATCTCAAAGGAAGAACGATTACCCAAAACCGAGGATGGAAGGCGATTTATATTATTAGGCTGCCTACACGCATTATTTAACTGAAAGATATGCATGAAATAACATAGCCAATCTAGTTTTATTTATATATCTATGTATTCTTTCGGCCCTTCTATTTTGTGTCGGAGTGTATGGACAAGACATAATATTATCTATACTAGATTTAAGAAAAAAGGCCTTTAGTTTAATGTTCGTAAATTAAGTCCCTCCCTCAGACTGAAAAATTCTGATCTTACGAGAGAATTAATTCTCAACAAAGGTTTGGAAATACTCAAACATAACATAAAAATATGATTATGCTTCAATAGATAGAACCAACTAAAATAGGAATAATCATAGTTAAACACTCCATAATAGGCATAGCCAATAGTAGACAAAATAGGAGCAGAATTCCACTAGTCACAATGAATCAAATCCAAAACAGTAGTAGCATGTTTATGATTATTAGTAAAAGATAAGTGTTTACTCTTGACCAATTGACAAGAAACACAAATGACAAGTTTATGCAATAAAGAAATTGTTAGGCTTGAGCTTTGTTAAAATAAAAGAAGAAATTGTGTTTGTCCCACATCGGATTGAGAACAAAGGAGGAGGATCCTTAGTGCTATTTAAGGAGGCCCTTGGTTTTGTTTTCAAGTACACCAATCTAATACACTACAATCTTTGTGTTAGATTCTTTTAAATTCCTCTCTTGTATTCTATTATGAGAGATGAGAGAAAGGTGTGAATTAGTCAAAGATTGGTAATAGTGTAGGGGTGTCGGGCAAGTGCACCGGAAATGCACTTTAGTCTTATGTTTAACTCTAGTTAAATTCTTTTTGAGTGAGAAAGATGAGAGTTATGTAGACTTGTAATGGTGTAGGGGTATCAAACAAGTGAGATGAGAATTTGTATGATTGTAGAAATTTATCATATAGTGATATCTCCTTGGTGGGTTCTTGGTTTTTTTCTCCAGTTTTGGAGTTTCCACGTTAAATTCTTGTGTTATGATTGTTACTTAGATTTATTCATTTATTTCTCATTTACCCCTTGGTGAATCAATTTCCCAACAAGTGGTATCAGAGCTAGGGTCATTTCTCTTGATATACTGAGTATGCTCTGTGGTTGCAGCATTGTCTGATCTTCCACATCAGAAAAGAAATCATGAGAAAGGTCTGGGGTCTCTTGTGAGGCAGTTGTTTCGTAAGGGGTGGAGAGACATTATGTTAAGGACTTCAAGTTCATGAAGTTTAACATAGAGAAACATGGAAGAATCAATGGGAAGGTATAATCTAGATCACACAAGGTGTCTTTTTTATCAATGTAGAGTTGATCAAGATGGTGCAGTTGTACAAGATGTTTTTGGTCTAGGTGGAGTTAATCAATGTGGAGCGGTTGCGGAAAATAACTCCAGGACTAACACTATGATAGAAGAAGATGTCCTCTGGTTGAGAAGACATGAATATCCTTATGGCGATGTCGAACTGCCATGGATGAGGATGTGATGGTGTTAGCGGGACCACATGTGCATTGGCTTAGTATGGATGCAAGGTGTGTGGTATAAGATGTCGATGGCTAAAGGACTTCTAGGGGGTCAAGAGCTAGAAGTTACACCATAAATTCTAAGTGTTCTACTCATATGGTGGAGTAGGTGTTTTCTGATTTGAGAATGATAATTCTCTGGCTTTGAGAATTATGATTGTCGATGAAGACATAGGAGTTTCTTTTATTTTACCAGGGTGGAGATTGTTGGGTTTGAGCTTTGTTAAAATAAAAGAAGAAATTTTGATTGTCCCACATCGGATAGAGAACAAAGGAGAAGGGTCCTTAGTGCTATTTAAGGAGACCCTTGATTTTGTTTTCAAGTACACCAATCTAATACACTATAATCTTTGTTTTAGATTCTTTTAAATTCCTTTCTTGTATTCTATTTTGAGAGATGGGAGAAAGGTGTGAATTAGTCAAAGATTTGTAATAATGTAGGGGTGTTGGGCAAGTTCACCGGGAATGCACTTTAGTCTTATGTTTGACTCTAGTTAAATTCCTTTTGAGTGAGAAAGGTGAGAGTCAAGTATACTTGTAAATGTGTAGGGGTGTCAAACAAGAGAGATGAGAATATGCATGATCGTAGAAATTTATCATATAGTGATATCTCCTTGGTGGGTTCGTGGTTTTTTCTCTGGTTTTGGAGTTTCCATGTTAAATTCTTGTGTTTTGATTGTTACTTTGATTTCTTCATTTATTTCTTGTTTACCCCTTAGGGAATCAATTTCCCAACAGAAATATAGAGACATGGTCTAATTTATTTATTAAAGTTATATAGTCAAAAGCCGCATGTCCAAGGCATTTATGATAATGTTCAAAGGAGCCCCCGACCTTTGCAACTTTTAATGAAACAATCATAGCAGCTTGACCTTGCTCCAGCACATATAGCCCATTTTCACACCGACATGTTGTCAAAGGGGTCCCTATTAACATGTCCTGATTTTTAAGAGAATATGCAATAAAAAGAACATTAACAGGATAATCATTAGTAAGTTTGCTGATGGATAACAAGTTCTGGGTAAGATGCGACACGACTGGAACATCCAATAAAGATAGATTACGAGATAAATAGCAAGAGCCAATATGAGAAATAGAAAGTTTAGCACCATTACCCATGGTAACTTTGTCAATCCCATCGTATGTAGTCGAGGAATGCAAGTTAGATAGTGAGTTCATCATATGCGATAGTAAAATCATTTGCTAGATTATCCTGTTGAGATATTGAATCCATATAACATTCTGGGTAGTAAGTGGCATAGTGGTCTTCTTCAAGACAAATCTGGAATTTTTTATTGTAATGACCACGTCCACGACCTCTTCCTTAATTCTCAACCACTGCGACCATTGTGAGAAGTGTAACTGTTGTATTTATGTCCTAGAAGACAATCATTTATGAGGGAATTATACTTGATCGTTATTCAGTATTTTAAATTATTGACTTTGTTTAATAATATTTGGAAGTGCACTATATTGAATACTGTGTTTTGATTGTTTGCATAACTATTCAGACTTGTGTTCCCAAGAGTTTATGTCGTCATTAAGGATGTGAGATCTTAGATGACCATGACATGATTCTTAACATATCTCCAATCAATGATGCGATTGAGAAGGGGATATCGATAATGTGATTGAGATTGGTGTGCAATCTGCATCATATTCTCAGAGAGTGTAGTGGTTCTCAGAACTATGAGATATTAGGTATCTCATGATGGATGCACGGATACTTTGTAAAGTATTAGCATAACAAACTAAGAAATCGTTTGATGTATTCTATTTACGTGTCTACGAAAGTTTTGGTTTGTGGAGCAATGTAATATTCCTCTGACTTGGGGTCAATACACACGACATGTATGGACTGATGAGCTTTTGACCATGACCGACGCTTGCACTCTGAATGGAGTAGATATGGCATGCGTTGAGTACATCACGAAGTACATGTGTGTGGTAGTTGAGCCAAGAAAGGATTCATTCCTCAAAATAGATTTAGAGAGAATACTCAACTTTTCATAACTAATTGGTTCGTTAGTCATTGGCCAATGCAAGTCATATTTGAAATAGTGTTCGAATATGACAACATGATCAATTAGTAAAATGAGATAACATGATTAAGTTAATAGAATAGACACATTATCATATTCTAGACTTATTCGTGGATGAAAGGACTGTATCATTTTGAGCTTCACATTACAGGTTGTTGTTGTATCCTCGCAACGTACCTCATATGTCAAGATTGTATGGTTTATTGTCTAGGGTTCGACTAAGACCATTAGTTTGACTAATCGCTTCACATATGATGGCATATGGGTCACACCAAATGTGATCTTTGTTTACGAATTAAAATGGTTGGATTAAATGAATCGATTTGATCGTAAATATTCAATCAAAGGAGAACTATGATAATTCTATTGGATAGAATAATGAATATTTTATTAAATTAGATTTAATTAAATTAGATAATATATTATAATAATATATTAGATATATTATATATATATAGTAAATAATCTATTTAATATAATTAATTATGCTTGGGCCATAAATTAAATAGGTTATAATAATAATGGGCTTAAGAGCCCATTAAAATTATAATACTATATATATAAATAAGTAATAAGACTTATTTAATAAATTAATTATCAAAACCCTAGTTCTCCAGATAACAAAAGGTAACTTCTGTCAAAAGTTTTTCTAGCACACTTGGGAAGTTTAACACTAAGCAATAGTTGCAAATTTGTGGACAAGGATCCATGGATACTATAGTAGAGGATTCACAAATTTTGATATACAACTATCACTGATACCGTGTTTGGGAATTATTTTCTTAAGCTGTATTCTGTGTCTATTTGTTTAAATTCCTAAAAACTCCAACAGTGATATCAGAGCTAGGCTTTGATAATTGGTTGTATATCATTATATGTGTTTTCGTAGATAGAATACTATGCAATTTTCTTATATATTATTTTGCCCAGTTTTTTTTTTTTAGAAATCAAAACTCACCATAATCTTTCTAGGAAGTTGGACTGCAATTCTGGAAAATTAATCTGTTTGTAAACTTGAAACTATTTTTGAAACCAAAACTTGAAAGCCGCCGAAGTCCATTACTGGAATTGATTTTCTAACCAGTATTGTCGCCAAAGTTATTCTAGAAAAATTGATTGTTCTTCTGAAAAATTAACTTTTGGAAAACTAGTTGTTGTTTTATGTGCTATGTGATAATTATATAATTTTATCAAATTAATTATTTTAATAATAAAACATGATAATTTGATTGCATAACTATTATGTGAATTGTAATTTATATTAATAGTTATAGTCCGCTATATTGTCTGGGTAGGCGGCACCCAGTATTTGTCGGACCGTAAATCATGTTTGGGTAGACGGCACTCAATATTTGTTAGACCATAATTTATGTTTGGGTAGACGGCGCCTAATATTTGCTCCTTTTGAATGAGTATGTATTGATTGAATCTTGTTTAAGCAATTAAATACCCCGCCTTAAAATGTTCCTCAAATTAATTATGGTTATCATTTAGAATGCATGACATCTTCCATCATAATTAAAAGTTAAACCGGGGATTTCATTCCAAGAGTATTTAAGACCCAAGTCTTTTACTTGGAATTACATCTATCGGAACATTTATAGGGACACGAAGTGTCGCCGTATGATGGTTGTTAACCACCTAAGTTGTTCCACCGGCCCAAGCAGGGGAACAATGAGGGGATGTCAGTTAGACTTGGTTCGATAAACTAGGAATTGTAGATATTACAATTGGTTTTGACACCTACCAGTTATACTATCGCAGTAATCAGCCAAAACAGGTGTTGTGGTAGTAGTAACGTGGATCCTAGTCCATTATAATTTATATTAGATATAAATTCATACTCTTCCGATGAGGTCGTTGAGTACGTGAAAATTATGGTGACAAAATAAATTAAAGGCAATGTTTATTTTGATTGCTGAATATCGATCATAGGAATTATGTGTTTTAATTCTCGTCCATTTTATTTCTTTATTTCTCTAGGTTGAAATGAATAATTTGTCATTGAGATTTGTTCCGGAAACAAACAAATTGGTTGGGCCAAAGTTTCTGGATTGGCAACACATCATGCGTTTGGTGCTGAGACAAGAAAAGATTGAGTATGTGTTGGACACGCCAATCTCCAAAACCCCAGACGTCGGTTCTTCTGAGGCTACAACATTTGACGTTGCAGCCCAGATGAAGCATCAAGAAGATGCAAAATAGGAGTAGTGTATTATGCTGCTTGGGATGAACCCAGAGCTTCAAAGGCAATATGAGAAAATGGGTCCCTATGAAATGCTGAAACACCTAAAGGATCTCTTTGACTCAGAATCTCACTCAGAGAAATATGAGGTCATAAGAGATCTGTTTAAGTGTCGAATGCCTGAAGGGGGAAAGGTTTCACCTCATGTACTGAAGGTGATAGGGCTAATCGAGAAACTAGCATCCCTAGACATTAAACTAGGGGACGATGTTTCTGTTTATGCCATTCTTCCGTCACTACCAGATTTATTTTCTAGCTTTGTGGTGAACTATAATATGAATCAGGCGGTAGCAACAATGCCTGAATTGCTTAATATGCTTAAAACTTTTGAAGCTACTACCACTAAGGAAATGAATGTGCTCATGGCGAGCTCTTCTGTTAAATCTGCTCATAAGGGCAAGAAGAAGCAGAAGAATAAGGCTAAGAAAGGTTCTAAGTCTAATACCTTGAAACCTAAGGTTAGTATTCAAAAGAAAGAGCGGGTTGACAAGGATGTGTGTCTTTACTGCAAAGAGAAAGGACACTAGAAGAGGGACTGCAAGGTTCTGGCTGCTGAGAAAAGAGCACTAGGTGCATCTGGTACTGGAACAGGTATGTTTGTTTTTTAGATAAATATGTCTACTAATAGTTCTGTCTGCTGGGTATTAGAAACTGCATGTGGATCTCACATTTGTACGAATGTGCAGGGCCTCAGGGATAGCAGAGTAGTTAGACCGGGTGAAGTCATCCTATGCATGGGAAATGCAACATGAGTTTCTGTGGAACGTGTAGGAACTTATGTTACTGACTTACCTAGTGGTTTTAGATTAGAACTTAATAATTGTTATTTTGTTCCGTCTATTACTAGATACATTATTTTCATTCCGATGTTAGACATTGAAGGTTTTTCTTTCCTTTTTTCTAATAGTAGTTGCTACTTTATGTTGAATGGTATTATTTATGGGAATGCTTCTCTTGTGAATGGTTTATATTTGTTGAACTATGGACATGATATTCTTAATGTGCAAAACAAAGACCTAAACTTAGTAATTAGGAAAACCTCACCTTCTTATGGCACTATAGACTTGGTCATGCTAATGAGAAAAGAAT
>JAPKLY010004724.1:0-13946 GCA_026898435.1 Prunella vulgaris
AGAATAGTGTGGAATACTTGTAATAGAAAGAAGATGAAGTATAAAAAAAATTCTAGAAATTAAAAACCTGGAACTAATATAAATAGAAATTAGAGGAATCTAAAAATCACTTCTCAAATTTCTCAACTAGATGTCCTCTGTTTTTTATCCGCTGTTTTTTCGCTAAAAATAATTCATCTTCCACATTTTATAATTCTTCATATACAAAACACTCCCACATAATACTACGTCTCTGAATACCATCAACATGTAATTATTTATTGTTTTACCTCTGGAATGGTCATTATAGTAATCCACAAATTCGTTAAGTTTGCATGTACAATTAACAAATGCCATAGTGTATATATTTTTCCATGAATGAGCAAATATTTTGAAACGAAATTTTTGATCAATTTAGTAAGGGAGTGTTTGGTTTACTAGATAGGATAGATAGAGTAGGATAGAATTTTAAAGGATTGCATTAATTGTAATTCTAATTTTAAAATAATATATGTTTGGTATTTATGATTGTTATCTTAAAGTTAATCCTGATTTGCGTTTGGATTTCAGGATAAATGTGATAAAAATACTAAATTTTCAATTTTGTCCTTTTTCAATTAACAACTACATATTTCAGTATTATGTATTTTGTGAAATTTGAGTTTGAAGGTGAGGGGTGATTAGTAAATTTAAATTTAGGATTAAATAATTAATCTCATGTAAAAATTGGGATGAAGTAATCACTTTGTTGAAGGATTATATTGGATTAAGATCTCGGGCCAATATATAATCTTGGGCCTAAATCCTGCAATCCAAACATAGATTCACTTGGGACTAGGGACTTAATCCACCCTAGTCATGGAAATCAAACACTCCTTAAAGGAATACACATATACCAAATTGATAAAAGGTGTATAATATATGTGGAAAAAAGAAAAAAAAAGAAAGATTCCTTAATTAATATGCCCAATCTGGTAATAAATTTGAATTTATCTACTACATTTTAAATTGGCTAAAAAGAGAAATTACATTATGCTGCACATATTTTGTTAAGTGGCTAAAAAGAGAAATTACATTATGCTGCACATATTTTGTTAAGTCGTCATTATTACTATCATTATTTTATGCCACCTTGTGAAAGTTAGAATAAGTGCATTCCCATTCAATTGTTAAAGCGTCATCACGATGATTAATAAAAAAAATTCTCATTTTTAATAAAATAGAACATGGTTTAATTGATTTAAATCCACTGCATATGAAAAAAGAATGTGGTTTTTAATGAAATTAAATCCAATGTATACAGAATTAAATCTCTTATATATATATATATATATATTCTTTTTTTTATTATATTATCTTTATCATTATTTTATGCCACGTGCAAGCTAGAGTAAGAGCATTCCCATTCAATTGTTGAAGCGTCATCCCAGCCCGTGAGATTTTATTCATCAAAGATCTGCAAAGGTATGAACTTATTTTCTTATCTCTTTCTACAAGTTATTAGATCTCTTTCTACAAGCAGCCCGTAACGTGAAGTTCTCCTTTCGGTACACGTCGTATGTCTTTACTCCCGAATGCCACAAATATTACAACTCTTTAATCAACGGCTGTAGATAGACATACAACTTACGCTTAGGATTCTGAGGACCAGGCACACAAACAGTGAGAAATATGTGTTGAGGCTTCATGCACAACCAATGAGGTAGATTGTACGGAGTCAGTAACACAAGCCACAACAAATACTTCTTACGTGCATACCGAATGGAGCAAATCCGTCCGTGCACAGGTCAAGCCTCACATTTCTCTTCTCACTCACAAAATCTGGAAACTCTCTATCAAGATGTCTCCACGCATTAGAGTCTGCAGGATGACGCATCTCTCCGGAATTCTGACCAGAACACTCCTAACACTACAAAAAAATACAAAAATAAAGAGGGAATTAAGGAGGGAATTAAAGAGGGGAGGAGGGTTAGAGAGGGAGTTAAAGAGGGAACAAGGCCCTCGCCTAGGAGTGGCTCGCTAGCATATCCCTCGCCTCGGCCCTCGCTAATTAGCGAGGGTAGGCGCCCTCGGGAAAATGGCGAGGGCAGGTGCTCGCAAAATGGCGAGGGTTCGAACCCTCGCGGGACTTAGCGAGGGAAAGTCCGTCGGAACGCTGAACGAGGGTACAACCCTTGTAAATTGGCGAGCGCACATATCCGTCGCAAATCGGCGAGGGTTTAACCCTCGCTGATTTCAAATATGTAAAAAAATAATAATTTCGCGGGTTTAGCCCACGGACCGACCCGACCCGGGACCATCCCGCGAATCTGGAAGCATTTTCGCGAATTTCGTATGAGAGGGGGTTTGAACCCATGACCTCTCTATTGTATGTTCATGTGTCTTGCCACTTGGACAAGTTGTATTTCTTGTTCCAAAATTCATTTTAAATATATATACTTTTTATTTTAACTAATAAGTGTTATATATATTTACTTTATTATTGTTATATTATGTAGTTATACTAATCTAATTAAAATCATTATAAACATTAATGTAAAATAATTCATTTAATATGACAAATATTCATTCTTTAAATTTTATTTAAAATTAAAAATGACTCGTGAATTTATGAAATTCCAAACTAATCATGTTTTAAATGAAATTATGGCCTAAATATTACTAATGAAACTTCATTTCACTTATGAAACTATTACACACAAAATTGATCTCTATCTAAATTTGTCCTAATTTAATCAAAACTTCATTTCACTTATGAAATTCATGATTTTGGTCTTGAATCAAATTAAAATAGAAATCATGAAAAAAAAAAATTAGTGCCTAATCATCCATCATCATTAACAAATATTAGTACCTAATCATCCACCAACATACGTCCACAAAGTCAAATAATTAAAGCATGGTATGATCATAATTAAAAAGTATAATTAAAAAAATTACTTACAATATCCAAAGCAACTTGGGCTGCTCCACGGGAACCACCCTTATGGCGAGAGAAGCCAGTACCTGGGCCTCCCGGCTCCGACAGACCCTTATAACTAAAACATGGTATGATCATATTCGTTACTATACAAATTCTAAGCAAATATTAATATTTTTTAAAAAAATTCGACAGAGTTTCATTTAAATTTATCATATCCCAAATTAATAATCAATCAAGATCCTAGTGCATCCATTTCCGATTTAATTAATAATAATCAAATCGGAACGCACAATCTAACAACAAACAATAACCAACAATTCATCAACCCCAACTCCAACTTCGTTCGTATAAAATCATATCTAAATAAAATATCTTTAAATCGAACGTCGATCATCTATAATGTGATATGCATGCAAAATCAAACTTAACAATATTTCTAGATCGAACATCGATCATCTAACATGTATATTTATAAATATCGAGCATGTAAAATAACTATAATAATATGCATAAATTAATTTATAGTAATTAAAGATAAATTAAAAAAGCATACATACATTGATTGTAAGTAATTCCCCCAACTGAGTGTATAGCCTTTTTCTCAACTGCCGATATATAGCACCTACAATTAAAGTATTAATTAAAATATAAATAAAAAATTAAATAATGCTACACATTAATATAATATGTAATTTAATCATAACATGATACATTATCATATATAATCATAATAATACATTATTAATTCAATACAATATACATTATAATTAAATATCATAGATATTATATTAACAAACACTAATTAAATAATTAACTTATTAATTAAACAAGTAATTATATAAGTAAAAACCAATAATTAAATAAGTACTACTAATATTTCAACTTTAATTAACATTTTAATTAACTATTAATTAAATAATTAATTAACTAATTAAACGAACTAATTAATTAAATAATTACTACTAATATAATTCAAATATATGTACTTTTTGCGAGGGCAAAACCCTCTTTATTTAGCGAGGGACCCGGTCCTCGTAAACCGGCGAGGGAAAAGCCCTCGTCTCGGTCCGGTTCAACTCTTGGCGAGGGTCAGCGCTCGCTAATTAACGAGGGATCGAACCCTCGCGAGTTTTGCGAGGGTTTTGCGCTCTTTATTTTATTCTGCTCTCGTTAAATAAAGAGGGTTTTTTATCCCCTCTTCCAACCCCTCTTTAAATTTAAATTTTGCCCCCCTCGTTAGAGCCCTCTTTAATTTTATTTATTAAAGAGGGATCCCAACCCCCTCACTAACTCCCCTCTTTATTTCATCATTTTTTTGTAATGTAAGCATGTCATCTCATGTCTTTTGCAGTGGCACTCGACTGATAAAACCTCTCTAGACAAGGAGTGATAGGAAGATAATACATAGACTTGAAAGTTGTCTTCTTCCTACGATCTGAGGGTTTGAACCTAGGGTAGTTGCACATCCTGCACTGATCGATGCTCTCGTCGTCGCCCCAAAATAGCATGCAACCGTTGATATAACAATCAATCTTCTCAAATGGTAAACCCATATCCTTCAAGAGACTCTTACTTGGATAGAAATTTTCTGGCGGTGTGTTCTCTTTAGGTAGGGCCCCTTTGAACAACTTTGCAAATCGATTGTAGACTTTCTGACTCACTTTGCCTTCAATTTTGATGGACAACATCTGAGCATTGAATGATAATTGTGACTCAGTGTCACAACTAGGAAATAACTTCTGATCGACAGATTTAAGCATCTCAAAAAATTTCTGCGAACGAGGATTTGGTTCCTCCTCCATGGCATTGTGGTGACCACTCAAACTAGACTCATCAATCATCGTATCATAGCTTTGGAATTCATCCACTGGTGTATCAGAGCATGGAGTAGGCGAATCACAGCTCGAACCACCAATCTCAAATCTCTTACCTTCACCTCTACGAAACTGATCATAGAAGGCAACCACTGTTTCAAGATTATAATTCCACCGGGGTTCGCTATGTACGGTCCAATTGTAATAGTATGGAGTAAAACCAGACATCACGAGAAGAGTTTTAACCTCATCAATGCTCAAAAATATCTTGTTACCGCACTTTTTTCTTGAACAAGGACATCTAATATGGCCATACATATCCATGCAGTGTGGGTTACGAGAGGCAAACTTAATAAACTCATCAATGTTCTCATAAAATTAAGGGTTGATCAATTCTTGTATCAGACAAGGCATTTGATACATCCAACGATGATCAGGGAGTTCCATCTGATTTAAATTAAAAATATATCACATTAGAATTATAAAAAAATTCGCCAGAGTTTCGACTGTAAACAAGCATATCCGATTTTTTAAAACAAAAAATCCACTATATATAATCATACATCAATTACACAATTACACTACCAAATTCTAACAAATTAAATTAGGATTAATCTCCAATAAAAATAGATATATCCATAAATAATTAATGAACCACATGCAAATAATGCTAAACTTATCACAAATCGAACTCACAAATTATTGTTTATATCTAATATTTATTTTATCAAGAAAATAAACTTTATTCAACATTAGAAATTAAACGGTAAAAATGTAAAAACGTACGGTCAAATTGAAGCAATGAGCACAATGTGACAATGGACCCGAACGATTGCAACCAACACGTTGAAACAATATTTCTTCATATTTGAGAGATTTTTTGAAGGTTGGGGGGGTAATTTTGGCGAATGAAAAGGAAAGAAAAGGGCAGTGACTGTTCTATATTCGAAACTTAGTGAATGTGTTTTTTAATTTAGCGACCGTTTTTTCGGTCGCTAATTATGAACATTGAATCGGGCAATAATTACCCACATGTGGTCGCTAATTTTAAAATAATTTACCGACCGACATGTCGGTCGCTAATTTTGTCAGTCAACAAATTAGCCACCGAATAGGCGGTCGGCAATGTATTTTGATATTAGCGACCGCCTTATCGGTCGGTAATCGGTCGGAAAATTATCTTTTTGACCATTAGTCAACATCGGTAGCTAAATTTCGATCGGTAAATCGCGTGTGTTTTGTAGTGATAAAGGATCAAAATCCAAGCTCATAACCACTTTCCATGCTCCAAAATGATAAGAAATAAGAAAATAGGTGAAGAACATCTTTGAGTGTGTGTAAATGTGTGCTGAAAGCTGCAGGAATTCTTGTGCGTTTCTCTAAAATCTGAATTTTGGAATTTATACTCTTTGGAATTAGGGCACAAGAATCAAGGCATAAAAATTACCCACATTCCTCTCAACTTTTGGAATTTAGAAAACCTGCCCAGCTCTTCAATTCGTATGCTGATAATCTCAATGGAAATGGGCTGCAAGAAAAATGGGCCTCAAGCCCAATTCATTTTCTGAACTTTTTTTTCTACGAGCACGGTTTGAGAAGTATAGCACGGTTTCTTCATGAATTAAGCACAGGTCGTGTTGAAATTGGTCACCCATGCTTAAATCTTCGAATTATATTGTTCAACTTCTTCACAAAGTAGCACTGGTGAAGGCAAAATAAAGCACCAGTCAAAAATCTAAAAGCGTGTTTACCTTCAACAGCAACTCTCTCTAAAAACCTTCCACGTTTTCTTCTTCTTTTCTCTTCCTCAACAATTGAGTGAACAGAGCTTCCAATTTCAGGTTGTGGTCGGCTTCATTTCCGGCGAAACAGAGATCCGGCGTGGTGGGTGGCATCCTGGTGGCTGCTCTCTCAAATTCCGGCAGCGATTTGCAGATGTGAGGATGTGGTGAGCTTCACGGCTGAGAGAAGGGAGCAGGGGAGTGCCGATGGCTGGGCCTCCTCCGAGAACAGGGGCGAAGGTTGCTTGTTGTTGGTGGCAGGGCTCTGAAATTCCGGCGATTCCCAGCGAGATGGAGGTGACGGCGGCGATTCTTAGCATTTCCGGCCATGTGAGCAATTTCTGGTAACAGGGATATGTTATTCTTCAATTGAGTGACTGCTGTTGTGTGGCTCGAAAATAGCAGAAAGATGGGCATATTTTCTTTTGTTGTGGACACAAGTGAAGCCAGTCTCCTCTCCATCAATAAACCATATTCTCATCTATCCTTCTTTACTTGGTCAAAGGATGTGGGCCCATTTCAATTGCTATTCATTTAAATCCTGCAAACCCCATTTTAGTGAGTTTGAATCAAAATTCGTTCCATAACTATTTAACAAAATAGATTTAGTCCCAAAATTAACTTTTTATCAGATTTAGTCCCAAATTTTCAAATAAGATCCAATTTTAGTCCCAAAATTAACTTTTTATTAGATTTAGTCCCAATTTTTTTTATAAGGTCCAATTTTAGTTCCAAATTAAAGGTAAAAAGTAAAATAATATTAGATTTTACGAAAATTTTATATTATTTATATTATTTCATTAATTTTTTGTATTTATATTATTTCATTAATTTTTATATTATTTTTATATTAGTTTTTATTAATTTCCATTAATTTCGTTAGTTTTTATGTATTTATATTATTTTGTATTTTAGATTTTACGAGTTTGTATTTATATTATTTTATTAATTTTTATATTAGTTTTATAAAAAGTGTATTTATATTATTTCATTAATTTTTTGCTATTCGAATTATTTTTACATATATTATAATTTTTTATATTCATTTTTCACCTTTTATTTGAGACTAAAATTGGACCTTATCAAAAAATTTGGGACTAAATCTAATAAAAAGTTAATTTTGGGACTAAAATTGGACCTTACAAGAAAATTTGGGACTAAATCTAATAAAAAGCTAATTTTGGGATTAAAATTGGTCCTTATTAAAAAATTTGGGACTAAATCTAATAAAAAGTTAATTTTGGGACTAAATCTATTTTGTCAAATAGTTATGGGACGAATTGTGATTCAAACTCCCATTTTAGTTGATCAAATTCAACATTTAATTAATTAAGAAATGGGCCTTCTTCATTTTCTTATGGCAAATGGGTCTCTCTTAATCAAATAAATAACCTTGGGCCTAATAATCAATTAATATTTTCTCAATTAAGCACAATAATCTAAAATTGAGTAATAAAAGCATGAAATTACAATAAAAATATGCAATAAAAGCTCACTCAAATCATGCAATTATCACCCGAATCAACGTCTCCTGAAATTTTAAGTAGTTTCGAAAAATATGTGGCAAGATACATTTGGGGGGTGTTGAACGACGTGTGCCGAGATGTCACTCCCATGTTAACAAACTTCTTGCTTAAGAGTTTGATAAAGATGCTCAAAGTTGCAAGTTTCGGTCTTACTTTAAAAAATCACTTTTTTTGAGCATTCGAAGTGCATCTTACAAAACCCCAAATAGGAACTTAATTTCTGCCTTTGTTGAGAGATGGAACCCTGAGACCAACAATTTTCATTTCCCATTTGGAGAAATGACCATCACTCTAGATGACGTATACTGCATCACTGGTTTAAATGTTGATGGCATCCCAGTGCAACAACAATATTGTGCTCATTTCCACAAGACGTACCCAATCAATCAAAGCATCACGGGATGAGAACAGTTGGTGAGTCGTGAAAACACTTGAATAATCCATTATAATCTCCGAACCTTGTTGGATATTATCTTCTTCTCGGTTTTTTCTTTCACAATCATCAGATTTTGAATCATTTCCTTCTACATCATCATCCAAAATATGCTCATCACAAATATCATCATCATTGCTCAAATACTCATCTTCGAAATAGTCGTCATCATCGTCGGCCAAATCCTAAAAACAAAAAATAGTGTGTTAAATATATTCAAATAATAAAGCAGGAAAATTATCTAAAATTCGAAAATATAAACTGAAAAATTATATTAATTTCGAAAATAAGTGTCAAAATTAAGTTAAGTTTTCGAAAATAAAATTCATATACTGGTAGTATTTTCGGTAAAATTTTCCGATATCTTTTACACATTTCGGTTTTAAATTTCGAAATTTAATCATTTTTTCGAAAAACCAGAATCGAAATTCTTCCTCGCAACTTTTTATCAACTTACGCGAAAATTGAATATTCACCTTTTTTCTCATCATATTATCAGTATATAACAAAACATATTATGTGAATTAAAACTATATTCAAATATTCATCAAAACCAACCAACAAAACATTTAAAATAGTGTTTCAAAACAAACCCTAATTCTAGAAAAATATTGTAAAAAACTAACCGGAGTTAGGGGATAATGACTATGGACGACCATAACTGTGATATTAAATTATCTACTTTTCAGCTGCTTTGGAGTTCGTGATGTGCAATTATTTCGGCAAAAACTATCGAAATATTAATAAATAAAGATGGTGGGTGCATAACTAGGTATATGAAACAATTAAGGGTATATTAGTCATCAAACATGTTATTAATCATAATTTTAATTTTAAGTGGGTGCGCTGAATACAGTTGTGGGTGCATTTAACCTGGGCCTAAATATATTCAAATCAGCCCAAAAAGAACAAGCAAAAACTTCTCAAAATTGATCCAATTGCCATTCTCTTCAATATCTTTCATAGGCCCATTATTTTCCAACAGTAGTCTGTCTTGTCTTCCTATAAAAGGATCAGGTACGCACAATCCCTAACTACAACACCATCAGCGCCTCCCTCCCCAAAATTTCCACCACATCTATGAGATGCTATCCCTCATGGGCTAGAGCTTTGCAGCATCTCCCGAGTGTTACATATATGGCTAAACAAAAGTTGCGGTTTGCGGCCAAAGAAGAAAAGGGATCCGTCATTACAATGGATCCGCTCAGGTATGGATGCCGTTTTTTTTCCTTTTATTCATTTTCCTTTTTAGTTTTATGTTTTCAAATTATCTAACAATTTAGAGATCTATGGCAGCTTGGACTTATATTTTCTCAATTGTGAGGGCGTAACAGGTAAAATTTAATGTGTTTTTACAGAGTAATTTCAATTATATATATATATATATATATGTTGATCAATTAATAATAATACAAAAGTTGTTTTATCTATCACTTGACGAGGCTATAAATGTCAACGCAGAAAAATGACTGTGATCCTCGGATTCAGTCTCAAGCCCAAATTTGTATTAGTATATGTTTAAAAATTCACTTTTCAATAATAACACGTGTGACTTTTCAATAATAAATGGTATAACTTTTTAACAATACACTTGAGTTGCATGATGCACTTGGTGCATACAAGATTAAGGCAATAATTTGTACATGTAGAATTTTGTATTTATAACATATATGAATTATGTATCTTATGAGTATATATATATATATGTAAATTAATAATTGCACATTTTTTCAGCTTACATTTTAAGTATTATTTCAGGATGTGACTACTACAAAAATATTACTAGAAAACATATATTATTTGTTATCTATTACGTTAAATGTTCGTTGAGTATAAAGGTGTATTAAAAACACAATCCTTTTGACAACAGATTACGTCTGTTGTCTATTATATGAGTACAACACATTGGGCTTTCATAGACAATGGATTCTATCCATTGTGTCAATTTGACTCCATTTGGATGGGTGGATTTGAAATTCATGGATTTCACACACAAATAACCATCCCCTCCATGAATTTACAAATATTTAGATTTCATTTTATGTTTAAAATGGAGGAATTCTAAATCTTCTTCAAACCCATGTCATTTGAAATCCCTCCCCTCTACCCCTTTCCAACTCTCATTTTCCATACTTTTTCCCTTCTCTCCCATATTCTCTTTATAATTCCCAACTTAAAATGTATGTTTTTTAACATGTATTTTTGTTTAAATCCATTCATTTTCAAATCCATCCATCGAAGAGTTTGAACAATATTGTTCCACAATGGTGACATATCCGTTGTCTATTATACTTTCTACAGAGAAATTCCACAAGTGTAATATAAAAATCATTAATTTTCTTATACTTATAATATTTTTAACATAATATACATTTTTATACCCTGTAGTGAAAAACTAATATCTTTTACAAATTATACTCTTTAGTAAAAATCAATTAATTATAATACCCTTTAGCAGGGAAAAATATTTTTGTAAGACTGTAATTATAGAGTAATTGTAATTTAAGAATAATATATTTTCGAGTTTGGAAAAATAGAATAATAATGTTGAAAAGTGTAAGTCATAATCGAAGAAATGAAGATAAATAAAAAATTGAGATGGAATACTGCAAGACTGATGAAAAGTTAGCAAATATATTTACCAAAGCATTACCATGTGAAAAGTTCCAAGACACGATGAGAAAAAATTTGTGTTATAGAAATATGCATTAAGGAGGAGTATTAGAAAGTGATGCAAATTTCTAAATAATCTAGCAAGTATAGTTTAGTAAAATGTGCTAATTTTGCATGATAAAAGAAAAAATATATAGAATTAGCTAGTAAGAACGAGAATAGTGTGGAATACTTGTAATAGAAAGAAGATGAAGTATAAAAAAAATTCTAGAAATTGAAAATCTGGAACTAATATAAATAGAAATTAGAGGAATCTAAAAATCACTTCTCAAATTTCTCAACTAGATGTCCTCTGTTTTTTATCCGCTGTTTTTCGCTAAAAATAATTCATCTTCCACATTTTATAATTCTTCATATACAAAACACTCCCACATAATACTACGTCTCTGAATACCATCAACATGTAATTATTTATTGTTTTACCTCTGGAATGGTCATTATAGTAATCCACAAATTCGTTAAGTTTGCATGTACAATTAACGAATGCCATAGTGTATATATTTTTCCATGAATGAGCAAATATTTTGAAACGAAATTTTTGATCAATTTAGTAAGGGAGTGTTTGGTTTACTAGATAGGATAGATAGAGTAGGATAGAATTTTAAAGGATTGCATTAATTGTAATTCTAATTTTAAAATAATATATGTTTGGTATTTATGATTGTTATCTTAAAGTTAATCCTGATTTGCGTTTGGATTTCAGGATAAATGTGATAAAAATACTAAATTTTCAATTTTGTCCTTTTTCAATTAACAACTACATATTTCAGTATTATGTATTTTGTGAAATTTGAGTTTGAAGGTGAGGGGTGATTAGTAAATTTAAATTTAGGATTAAATAATCTCATGTAAAAATTGGAATGAAGTAATCATTTTGTTAAGGGATTATATTGGATTAAGATCTCGGGCCATCATATAATCTGCAATCCAAACATAGATTCACTTGGGACTAGGGACTTAATCCACCCTAATCCGAGAAATCAAATACCCCCTGAAAGGAATGCACATATACCAAATTGATAAAAGGTGTATAATATATATGGAAAAAAGAAAAAAAAAAGAAAGATTCCTTAATTAATATGCCCTATCTGGTAATAAATTTGAATTTATCTACTACATTTTAAATTGGCTAAAAAGAGAAATTACATTATGCTGTACATATTTTGTGAAGGCGTCATTATTACCACCATTATTTTATGCCACCTTGTGCAAGTTAGAGTAAGTGCATTCCCATTCAATTATTGAAGCGTCATCACCATGATTAATAAAAAAAATTTCATTTTTAATAAAATAGAACGTGGTTTAATTGATTTAAATCCACTGCATATGAAAAAAGAATGTGGTTTTTAATGAAATTAAATCCAATGCATATAGAATTAAATCTTTTATATATATATATTCTTTTCTATATTATATTATATTATCTTTATCATTATTTTATGCCACCTTGTGCAAGCTAGATTTGTTGAAGCGTCATCCCCAGCCCGTGAGATTTTATTCATCAAAGGTATGAACTTATTTTCGTATCTCTTTCTACAAGTTATTAGATCTCTTCAAAAAAAAATTTTAAAATAATTCTGTAAATTTGTTACTCATTTCATCCTTAAATCCTTGTTGTTGTCGTGATTAAGCTCAATTTGAGTTGCTTCCTTTTGATTGATACAACATTCTTATTTTAAAAGTGAAGAAAGGCTTGATTTCAGATCTAGTTAGATCACATAGAGAAGCATAAAAAATTGATACAACATGATTAATAAAAAAAATTCTCATTTTTAATAAAATAGAACGTGGTTTAACTGATTTAAATCCAAAGAATGTGGTTTAATGGAATTAATTAATCCAATGTATATAGAATTAAATCTCTTATATATATATATATATATATATATTCTTTTCTTTATTATCTTTATTAATTTAATTTTTCACACTCTTGTTCCTTGAGAATCACATCAATTAATTGGAATACTTAATTGGAGTTTGATTGAATTGTGTGTAATTTTTATAGTCCCTCTATTTTAAACTTTTTTGAGCACCAATTGATCTTTTCTTTAAAAAATATAATTTTTAAGATTCATCCCTTTCCTTATTTTGTAATTTCTTATTGTTTATTTTTGTGAATTCGTTAGATTAATAAAATATATATATTTTTTGTATAATGCTGATTTCATAAATTAGGGTTTCCATTAGTTCTTTTTTGCAATGATTTTTTATTATTTTTTTATCAAAGTATTTATCTTTTTGTTTTTATTAGTTTTTAGAGTAATCATCATTAGTGATATACATAGTTAATTTGCATTGACTTCATAATTAGTTTAATGAAATCCGTACAGTTCTTTTTTATACTTGTCATTTATATTGTGATATTTATTTTAATCTCTTTATTAGGAATACTAGTTGGTAAAGTGGTTAGAACATCAATCTATGGCTTGAGTTCGTGAGTGCGCCCAGTCATCATTAATTTTACTTTTAAAAAATATCAAGATTTGTTTCGTAATTATATCGTTTTTTTGTAATCATCATTAAAATGATCAATACGTGCAATAACTTCACTTGTTTAATGACGTTAGGGCTTTTTCTTTTACAATACCATTTATTAGACTTCACGAGTTCAATGAAAGTCGTTGTATTGTTGTTTGCACTAAGTCTTCTATAATATAGATATTTTCATATAATATATGCTCCTTTTTTCCACATATTAGTATAATTATTTATTGTTTTACTTCTTGAATGGTCATTACAGTAATCCACAAATTCACAAGTTCGTAAGAACAATTAACAAATACCATACTCTATGTATTGTCCATGAATGAGAAAATA
>JAPKLY010004725.1:0-13944 GCA_026898435.1 Prunella vulgaris
CAACCTTTGGAGCCTTTTTCTTGTTAATAAAAGAAGCTTTATTTGTCTCTTGACCCTTAAGCTTGTAGGAATGGAGCACCCCTTGGAGGAATACTTTGATTTTGAGCTAAAACAAGGAAATAGAGTAAGTTAGGAAAAATAGAGAGGAAAACATGAACTTAAAGAGAGAAGGAGAGATGGAGAGCTCATTTGTTTACTTGGAGTTGGCTTCAAAACTTCAATACAACTTCATAGATGACTTTATACATGAGAATGAAAGCTTCTTATGCTTGTAAATGGGAGAAGAAAATTTCCTTCTCCCTTGAAATGATAATTGCCGAAAGTTGTAAGTGAAGTGGGAAGAGATGCTTTGCTTATTTTTCTTTCATTGGTTTCTTGTCAAATGAAGAAAGAGTATCAAGATAATGCATATATAGAGGGAAAGTCTTGTCTTGGCCGAATTTGAGCGTGTAGGAGAGGGTAGGAGAAGTCAAGGGTAGGTGTGTTATTACCTGAATTATTTCGTATGTGGCTTGGATCAGGTTAACAATAAGAGTAAAGAAAACTCGAATAATCGTGCGAAATAAATATAAAGAACACCAAGATTTACCCAGGTCTTATATTGCAAGAGCTGGGACTTAAGTATAGTCTATTGATTGTGTAAAGGTTCGAATCCTTACAATGATGGCTTTAAAGCCATATTTATAGAGAAATCTAAATAAGACATGTGCATCAATTACTCTATGCTAGTCAACAAAACCGTTACAAAAGTTATTATGGAAAGTCTTCCATAATAAATGCCAGCTTCCATGTGTAGCCTCTGATCGGCGCTAATTATGCTGCACATTTGGCGTAATTGCTGTAATTACTCTCGGTGCGTTGACTTTGAGTATGCTCGTGCCCGTTGTCATGTACTTTGCTCGTGCTTGTCGACATGTACTTTGCTCGTGCTCGTCGACATGTACCTTGCTCGTGCTCGTCGACAAGTACCTTACTTGTGCTCGTCGACATGTAACTTGCTCATGCTGGTCGACATGTAACTTGCTCATGCTCGTCGACATGTACCTTGCTTGTGCTCGTCGACATGTACCTTGCCCGAAGCTTTGCAATATTAAGATTGAGCCTCATATAATAATTTATAGGTCTGAGCCCATATAATTAAATTATTGCTGCCACAACAATTGCCCCCTACTTTTGATGTGCTTAACTTTACAAAGTGTAGCACATTAAAAGTAAGTCGAGAGCTGAATCGGTGAGGATGAGTATAAGGTCTTGCCCGAGCAAATTCTGATGTTGTTGACGTTGCTCCACATATGTTTGAACCTTAACTCGTCTTGATTGAGATGTTCGAATTAAATTTTAATTTTTCCGAGACAGAGACAACTTCACTGCTACTACGTAGACTATGAAATTCTGTCTCAGAAAAAATTAAAATACTCAGTGATCATTTGAGACTCCTCTTCATTGTTTCAAATCTCCAAAATCTATCACAATTTGCATTTAAATATATTCTCTATAATAAGAGAAATATTCATTTAAATTAATGCACGATAAATCTTCTAAAATAGGAAATTATATTCCTTAAAACTCATAATTTTCAAATTCCTCAATTGTGAGTTAAGGGAAATATATGTATATTCACGTACAGTGAATATTTCTTTCCTAATCCATAACCATCAAATGGGATTTCCTTAAATGAAGGAAATGCTGCCAGAATCCCACGTCCTTTGCATTTATTTTTCTCGTAGTATTTTTTTTTTCTTTTGAACCCGTAAATAAATATTGATCAGCAAACCCAATTGATTTTTTTTTTTTTGCTATCAAATCACGCCCACTCTGCCAGAAAACCCCAATCTCAATTCATATATATAATTCCTTGCCATAAAAGCTGTGATAATCCCCCATAATTCGTGCCGCTTTCCATATACACAACCATGCTTGGATTTCTCGTTCCTTTTCGCAGTAAGCGTTGTTCCACTAACATAGGAATCACAACCTCAGAAACGAATTTGGGCCGCATCAAATCTTCTAAATTAGTAAGCTGAGTCGTGTGTATATATATATGTACATATACCCGCTCGCACGCGTTCAGGGGAGGAATTTCCAGTGCTCATTGTTTCAGTCGGCGTTGCAATATAAGTCCAGGGCTGCTCCTCACGACGAATATTGACTTGTATTTATCACACTTGCTGCCGCGGACGACGCAGACTTTTCCCCTCGCGCAAACGACGTTGGGTCCTGGTCGTCACCCCAGACGAAAGCGACCGTGGGCTTCATCGTTGATAGCAGGCATCAAAAGGATTCGCTCTCGGCCTCGCGACTACGACAACCTCCAACAGCGATTGTTGCCATCTTCTCTCGTATTCCGTCTTTTGCGACGGGAGAAGTTCTGCAACATCAGTCGGCTCTTCATCGACCTACAACACCGGTTGTTGCCATCTTCTCTCGTATTCCGTCTTTTGCGACGGGCGAAGTTCTGCAACACCGGTCGGCTCTTCATCGATTTGTATTGGCGGCTACTGTCTTTATCTTCAATCTTCATCGACGAACTCATAACAGGTAAATGTATATTTGATTTCCTTTCATAAAGATTGCTTTGTGTATAATAGCAAAAGAGACTATTCCATTTTCTTCGGCGGGCAATGGGCGATATGAGGCTGCAGATTTCGGTGGAATAGCCGCTGATGACGGCTTTTGATTTTTATTGGAGCGAAATCGAGTCCGGGCGGCGAGAGTACGGCCGAAGGTACGTTTCTTTTGGACGGCAGTGGCCGTTGTTACCGATTTTGATTTGGCATTGATTGGCAGCGAGAGTTTCGTGAACCCGTATTGCAACATCATCTACAATATATGTGGTGCCAATGCTTCTACTTCTACTTCTCTAAGATCGAACCTTCAAGTTTTCGATAATGACTTGGATGAATGCCAAATGTGTTCTGCAGTCGGCAGTGTTTTCTTGTTGTTGAAAGGGTGTAGCACTATCAGAAAAAGTCAGAACTCCAATTATGCAGTTTTGTGGGATTCATTTCCTTTTATGAGGAAGGTCATTTTGGTTGGTGAGTTTGATGAGTTGCCTGATGCAGGTGATATGCATTGCACTGCTAGATTAGCTGAAATGCTCAATAAATTCTCCGAGGAGCTGCATTCTGCTGAGAATAATGCTGACAATAGGTTCTTGATTGAGGAGGTCAAGGTTTTGGAAGAAACAAATGCAATTGGGCTGCCTAATTTCGTGTCAAAAGCTGCTTTGCTTTCTCTGCTGCAGAAGAACGTGAATGCGATATCTGTGGTGCACTTTGGACCCTCGGATACACTCGCAGCGTGACCGCCGGCTCAACTCACGGCTTACAAAATATGTCAGAACACCTGTTGTTATGATGCGAACATTCTCGCCACCTTTGATGTTTCTGTCGCTGATAGTGTCGATGTAATCTAGTTAGGCATAGGCATCGTGATCCCGAACTATTTGAATGGTATTGAAGTTGGGGGCTTTCGGTGCTTCCTACGCCGGAATACTAGTCTATTCTTCATCAGTAAATTTATATATGTGTGTGTATTCATATATAGAGATATCCTTTTTGCAGGTTGATAAATTTCGGCAGCCATAATCGCACCTTCGTCGATGGCCAATAAACGAGATCAATCTCTCTTTGCGGCGGCAGGCCTGGTTACAAGCCGCGAAACATCTTCCTCAAACGGATGTTGCGGCCACTTCTTCATCTATTATCGATAGCAATGAGACGACGACAAAAATATGCAGCAAACAACTGCAATCAATCAATGAGGATAGCCCCGTTTACAATGACGGCGACCTATAATGCCGGTCGCTACCATCTTCTCCCGTATTCCGTCTTTTTGCAACGGGAGGATTTCTGTAGCACCGGTCGGTTCTTCACCGATTCGCACCCGGCGGCCAACCTCTTTCTAATTTGCAGCGACATTGTGACCATCTTCAACTACTTTCCATTGTTGATGGCTAATCACCACACCACATGTATCTATCTAACCTTTCATCCTTCATGCTCTTTTAGACATCGTTATATATATGTATATATATATATATATATATATTGGGGACGACATGATACCGACGGGAGAACTAGGTGGTGGCACATTGGTGGCTGCGCTTCTTGAGTTTAGCTAGTGTCATGTTCTTCTTCGCATGCTACAGGTACCACATCATAGTTTGCAATCGAGGTCCGACATCTTGTTCATGGAACATTTGATGTTGACCTCCTCTTCATGATATCACACCGCCAAGTGACTCCTGTTACTCATTGGTGACACAACCTCTGAGAGAACATACGGGATCAGGATTGCTCAACGAGTATTCTACTAGAATTAGTTTCAAAAGGTTGACCTACTATGTATCAGGCATCCGAACTTGAAAGAACACGAGGAAGACCTGAGCACAAGCTTTGCGGGTTTTGTTGCTTGCGACAATAGATGAGTAAACTTCTGCAGCCTTAATAAAGTATCTCATTAATTCGATGTGGTCATATGCTTTGATTTTTATTATTTCTATCGAACCACCATTTGGAGGATTGGTTTGCGCGCAACTTCAACAAAGAAACTATCTCATGCTTCATGTCGAAATGATTGTGTACCGCTACAAATGTGTCGAGATCATTTGGACTAATTTGCTTAAGCAACGTCAGAACAATCATTTGAAATCCACAGGAGGTTTGAGAAACTTTCAGTGCTTTGTTTCAGAAGTTACTGGATCTTCAATTTCCACCATCCGCATCAGGTATGTAGATGGTAAATCATAGTCGATTCAAAATCTGGCGGCACGGTGGCGGCCGACCACATTTGAGTATCTTACCCCTTCTTGTCGTTATGTCAATTACGATCATCTCGACTAAAAAATCGGCAGTCAATAATCAAAAGCAACTGGCCCCCTTCCCATCCAACACTTCCCAGGCTTACGATGGAAGTGGAGGCGTTCTTCATCAACGTACTACGTGCGATCAGCAGCCATATTGGTCTGTTAAAGACCACTTAGACTTATGACGGGAGTGGCTATGCTCTTCTAGGGATTCTACATCGGTTGACGACGTGCGACGTCCAACTGCAGAAATAACCTCACCCACAACAGCGGTTGACAATTGATAAAAGTCCACCTCTTACCGTCCAACACCCCCCGGGCTTACGACAGAAGCGGTGAAGCTCTTCTTCATCAACCTCTAGTACAGGTAAATACATTTGTATCTATATATTTTAGTAAGTTCTTATGTTGTTGTGCACTTGAAGTCGAATGAACTTGATGGAGAACCACTTTTGGATGCTAATGACTTTAAAGCATTAATTCGTCTACTACGACTGGCTCAGTCGCTAGGAAAAGGATGTTGCAAAGACTCTTGTTGATCTTGAGTAGTTGATTGCAACATTGATTTATCACTTCACTGCGTGATGGTTAACCTTTGGATCAGTTCGCAAGGTTTGGACCGTTCAACAGCAGTTGTCCTCTACAGAGTATGAGGCAGCATGCGAAGGCCTGAGTGCATTAATTTCATTGAATCGGCAAGTGTGCCTCATTTGGAAAAGTGTTGATAGTCTTTCGTCATCAATTCTTATATTGTCACAGTATATCTCTGCGTCTGTGAAATATTACGTCTGTTTCTTGTGGAGTTTGGTGCGAGTCGTGCCATTGTTGGCCGAATTTCTAACATCGGGGGCTTTGAGTAGCTAAGATCTACCTAGCTATATAAAATGGACTAGTTTGGATGCCCCACGGGCTTGGACTCATGAGCTTGAGGATTTGATAGCAAAAAAGTTGTGGAGATGCTACCTTGTTGGGTACTCTGATGATAGCTCTTCACACAGCAATCCTGGCTATTGAAACTCTAACCGAGATGGATGAAGAGATTGACGAGTTCAAGGCCACAACAAGGGAAATGACTTAGTCTTTGTCCATGTACAATATTTGGACTTTATAGACATGCTCTCAAAAGCTTGTGCTAGGGAGATAATTAGCTCGCCTAGATGTCGTATGTTGCCAACTTTGATTTGCAAGATAATTAGCTCGCCTTTTTGTTGGTCTTTGCTCGTGTTGAGAGATAATTAGCTCATCAAGGGACTTTGGTTTTGAGGGATTATTCTCGTCAGCTATATTTGTCGAGCTAAATCCGCCGCGCTTCACACTAAACTAAATTTGCAAGATAATTAGCTCGCCTTTAGTTTAGTTCGGGCGACTTTGGCTCCAACTATAGTCATGCTCGCTAACTTCAAATAAAGCTTGCGCGAGATAAATGGAGCTCGCTAACTTCAAATGAACCTTGCGCGAGGTGCTTGGAGTTCGCTAACTTCAAGTAAAGCTTGCGCGAGGTATTTGGAGGTCGCTAACTTCCACAGAAGCTTGCGCGAGACACTTGTAGCTCGCTAACTTTCATTGAAACTTGCGCAAGATGCTTGGAGTTCGCTAACTTCATGTGACGCTTGCGTGAGGTATTTGGAGCTCGCTAACTTCCACTGAAGCTTGCGAGAGGAACTTGGAGCTCGCTAACTTCCACTGAAGCTTGCGCGAGGTGTGTTCACAATAACTTTGTAAAGATCAAAGACTTTTTATTCATATATAACAATATATGTACATGCCCCCAGGGCTTTGCAAATGGAAGTTTAACATCTTATTAAGCAAGAAATCCTCTACTCTGAATTTTCTAATCTTGATCTTAGAGTTGAAGTACTTTCTTCTTGCTATTTGATTCAAGCATATGCCCATGCCCCTAGCTTGAATTGGAGGTTTCTCTCCAACATTATTATCATCTTCATCCTCCAAGTTGGCAACTTCATTTTGTTGGTGAGGTGGAAGTCAATTTCTTCGTCCTCTCTTTGAAGGACCTTGATCACTATTTTTCTGCCTTGGTGCTGGTTGTTTAATAAATTCGTTCAATCTCCCTTCGTCAAACAACCTCCAAAGTTGTCCAAGGAGATTACGACACTTGCTTGTATTATGACCAGGGCTATCGTGATAGGCACAGAATCGTTTGTCATCGAGCTGAGTTGGCACATTCCGTAGTGGGCGAGGAGGTTCAAGCATATCCCTGTCTTTAATGGCGTTGAAGATGTACGCTGGAGTTTGATTGAATTTTGTAACAATATTTACTTCCTCTCCAGGGTTGAATCTTTTGAAGGTGTCTGGGGTCTTTGATGCTCGATCTCTATTTTTCTTTTTGAATGGAGATGATTTCTCTTGTTTCTTCTCCACTTTTACCTCACCCAATCTCTGGGCCAATAAATTCTTACGATTGATGAGCTCGACTACTCGTCTCCTGCATTCTGCATATGTTGTTGGGAGGTCTTTGGTCAGACTGCGGAACATGGGGGAGTCTCCCCTAAATCCTCCAAGCAGAGAATGAAGTGCGAGCTCGTTGCTGACAGGCTCACCACTGAGGATGATCTCATCAATCCTATCAATGTATTGTTCGTCCCCTTCATTCTTTTGTTGTCGAACTCTCATCAAACGATGACGACTTTCTGGCTTGTTGATTTTTACAGAAAAGTATGATACGAATTTCTCCCCCAACTCAGAGAAGCTTTGGATGGTACGGGGAGCAAGATTCACGTTCCATTTGTGGGCTAAATCACCCAGAGTGAGAGGGAATTGACGACACTTTGTTGCATCCGTTGCACCTCGGCCTGTCATGTAAATTCTGTATTTGGAGAGGTGGGTCTCTGGATCTGTCTTTCCCTCGTAGAGGGGAGCTTGAAAAGGAATTATTCTTGATTGAACTTGGGCTTCTTCCAGCTCGATGGCCAATGGCTCATTGTCCGAGCTTAATCGTTTTGAGGGTTCACCTCTTGATTCCACCTTACCCTCCACCTTAGCTAGCCTTTTTTGTAAGGCGTGCAGGAGGGATTGTTGGTCAACTTGCACTGCCGTAGGCCTTACAATTTCAACTACAGGTTCTCTGATAACATAGTATGGAAAACCCGCTGGGCCCAACCAATCATGAACCGAGATTCGGGGTTGGTCGCGTCTTAGCAACGCACTCTGTGCAAAGCTCATTTGCTGCCTGGCCTAGTTACCAGGCTCTGTTCCTCTAGAATACGAGATTTGCATCGGAGTGTAGTTGGATGATCTTGTCAGTGACTCAAGAAGGGAAGTCACGTTCGGTATTTCCCGATTAGAAGGCCATGAGGATGACCTCTTGGAATGATCCGAACGAAGTCGGTTGAAAACCGAGTGAGATTTAGATTTGGTTGTTTGCACCTGACTTTCCCCCTGGTCCTCCTTCACCCTTCTCATTTTGTGCTCATGGAAATTATAATTTTTCTTGGGAGCAGAGGATGAGTTCCTTGCTGCTCTCATTTCTTTCGCTTTTTACCGGAGATGCCGGACGTATTAGTCCACCTGTTCAGGAGATTCGAAGTTTTGCATAGGAATAGGCATCAATTCCCTTGTCCGATGCCCGGGCGTGAACTGAGCACGCTTAGCCACTGGGGCATAGTCAGGGGTGAATGAATTTCCGGTAGTCGAATTCTCCTCTGAAGCTTCCTTGGAGTATCCAGCAGAAGTATTTGGCATATCGTTACGAGGAGTGGAAGCGGCCTTCGATTTTGTCGTATTCTTACTATGACTTCCTTAGAAAATTGTTTGAAGATTTGAAGATAAACTTCAAAATCTGGGCTTCAAACTCGAAGATTTGAAGATAAACTTCAAAATCCGCAATGAAGATTTTGAGAAGATGTGGCCCTCCTTCTAGCGTCAATTGTTATTACCTGAATTATTTCGTATGTGGCTTGGATCAGGTTAACAATAAGAGTAAAGAAAACTCGAATAATCGTGCGAAATAAATATAAAGAACACCAAGATTTGCCAAGGTCTTATATTGCAAGAGGTGGGACTTAAGTATAGTCTATTGATTGTGTAAAGGTTCGAATCCTTACAATGATGGCTTTAAAGCCATATTTATAGATAAATCTAAATAAGGCATGTGCATCAATTACTCTATGCTAGTCAACAAAACCGTTACAAAAGTTATTATGGAAAGTCTTCCATAATAAATGTCAGCTTCCATGTGTAGCCTCTGATCGGCGCTAATTATGCTGCACATTTGGCGTAATTGCTGTAATTACTCTCGGTGCGTTGACTTTGAGTATGCTCGTGCCCGTTGTCATGTACTTTGCTCGTGCTTGTCGACATGTACTTTGCTCGTGCTCGTCGACATGTACCTTGCTCGTGCTCGTCGACATGTACCTTACTTGTGCTCGTCGACATGTAACTTGCTCATGCTCGTCGACATGTAACTTGCTCATTCTCGTCGACATGTACCTTGCTTGTGCTCGTCGACATGTAACTTGCCCGAAGCTTTGCAATATTAAGATTGGGCCTCATATAATAATTTATAGGTCTGAGCCCATATTATTAAATTATTGCTGCCACAACAAGGTGTACCTTGGTTGAAAAAGTGGAAAAGGAGGGAACATGGACCCCTAAATTGAGGAAGGACAATTTACTTTCAATTTCCTCCAATATCCCAGCAGCATGGTGTCGGTCATAAGGATATTTAGGAGGGAATTTGAGTTCTAACTGTATTTTGGGACGCGATATGGTTTTCGGTGTTGAAATCGGATATTATTCGATTGCGTTTTGGGCTCCGAAAATTAATATTTTGATCGTTTTGGCACACATAATTTTTATATCTTGTATTTATTAATCAAAACTTGTATTTAACTCATTTTACTAATTAAGTCTTGATTAGGAACTGTAATTACTCACCGGATCGATGATTTTTGAAATTTAGTGTTTTCAGTTCGACATTTGGCATCAAACGTCTAAATTTTTTGTTTAATAATTCTTTTAAATTTAAAGGCCTTTAAAAGCCTATTTAGGACCTTATCTTACTCATTCCATAGATATATTTATGTCCGATTCGCTGTTACGATGCTAGGAGTGCTTCCGGTTCCGGTTTTGGACCAACCGTTGAGTAGAAACCAACCATTTAAAAACATAATGTCCTTAAAGAAATAAAAATCAATAAGTTAAATATATATACATATAACATAACATTTAATATATAAAATAGAAAATCCTAATTTGGTTCGGGGTATTACATCCTACCCTCCTTAAAAGAAATTTCGTCCTCGAAATTTGACTCGTCCTTCTTAGACATTCAGTACTTCAAGTAGAATTCATCTCCTCAAGAAATTTAATAGGTCCTTACTTCTTCAACCTTTCACCTTAAAGTATTGAACGCCTATATTACCCCTATTAGTCAAATCTTAATTTCCTCATACACCACTAAAACTTATCGTCTCATCCACTAAGTTCCTCTTTGCTAACGTCTTGACCGATAACCTCTATTTCTTTCCTCAAAACTTCCTAATCATTCCAAAATCTCTTTTCTCATAAAAACGCTAGGATCCTCAATATATGTATTGTACTTATTTCCTCAAATAAAATTCTTATCTCAAGGTGAGACTAACAAAATAAAAGTTCGGTCTTATAATCCACATATTGCCTCAAACATTACGTGGTGGTTTCAGTCATTCTATCCCATAAGACACTACACCCATTTATAAGAGCCAAGGTTTATTCCTCATTTATTCACATCTATTGCGTTGAATCTTAAAACACTTAGATATCCCCAAAAGAAGGTAACTGAGCTCCTATCTTATCTCCATACCTTTTCTTATAGTGTACAATTCCCCATTTGTCTTCTATCCTAAGTAGGTGAGGGTTGTTTTGTTGTTTTTTTTCCATCCAAATCTACTTCACATTTGCCGAACTTGGAATTCACCCTCGAACTTCACCTAAGATTTCCTTCAACGAAAGACGGTTCCCTTTGTTCACTAAGCTAAGTACCTCATATCTCATGGAGAGCTCGTGTAAACTCTTATATTCCCATCAAAACTTAATTACACCTAATCCACTAGGTCATCGTACTACGTACCACAAAATATTCCTTGATTGTTAAGGTTTTGCACCCATGAACTTGTCTATGATTCTCTCATCTTCTTATCCTCAAATAGGCCTAGAATATTCATCCTTCATGTTGCTCTTCATCCTTTTTATACCTTAACAAGCTTGTCAAACATTGATGAAATACCCAATTGATAAAATATTAAATATTACTGGTAAGTCTGTCACATCAAGGACACTATTTGTAAGCTTACATCGCCCTTAAAGGAATTTGAATGTTGTCTCTAAGATGCTACTCCTTTCCTCCTTTGGTTGGGCTTAAAAGGATTCTTAAACTGGTTGAGCAAGCACCAAATACTTGGTAGTGGATACTTATTCGTGATAGTTTGTTGATCCTTCTTAGGGTATATTCATAACTTAGTTTAAAGGATAGATATTTTCTTATGAGCAGAACTAGACACATTTCCCGTGATGTATTAACCCAAATGAAAAGGTTAGGATTGTCTCTAGCGATCACCATTGGATTTAGTGATGTCTTTGCAAGATTACAACTAAATGTCCTTGATAAATTCTTTCCTATGTGATCCTTACACCTTCGATGATGGAAGGAACTCAGACATCCTATCCGGACTGAGAGCTCTATGAAAATCAAAATGTCGATCTTCAGATATCTTGGAAAAGGGTTTCCTGCCTAGTTAACACCTTGCCCTTAGTCAACTATCCAAGTCTTAGAGTCAAGTCAAGACCCTAAATCGACCATCCTCACTTCTATGTGGCCTCTTATTCTATCCAAATTCTTATTTCTTACTCTACACGTCACCTTCTGCTTTGATAATAAATCTATTCACAAGACTATACCAAAATAATTCCGCTAAGATGGTCAAGTTCGACTCCATTAAATTCATTCTTACTTCTATGCTAACCATGATCCTTACTGAACACATAGATGTAGCACCTACATTAAAACTTCCTTCGTCTATACCTTCTGTCCCAAACATCCTCAAATTCTTAAACACAAAGAGTAGGAGGCAACTATTCTAAACAAACAACTAGATGCCAACTGGAAGAGAACTGAAAATAGGTTACTTATATATGTGTGAAAACAAAATCAGAATCCAATCATTGTGACATCATAACATGTAAACCAATCATACAATAGGACTACAGTGGTGAGCTCCATTGGTAGCTAGTCAACTGCCGACGACTGGATCGACTATAGTAGTTGGGATTTACACATACACCATCAAACAAGTGACTGGATAAAAGTAACAAGAATCCAATTAATGTGACAACATATTGTGTGGCACCAAACATACAACAGGGCAACAATGGTGAGCTCTCGTTACTGCGTAGATAATGGCCGACGATTGGCTCGACTATAGTAGTCAGAAACCACACATATGCGATCAAACATACAACCAGATAAAAGTAACTGATAGAATACATAATAAACAAGAGGTGCTTAATATATATATTAAAATAGATTCAAAATAAAACCCCCTTAAAAAAATATTATGTTATAATAAGAAGACCCGAAGTACGATGAATACTTAAGATTCCTTAGCTAAAGGTTTAGGTCTAAAGCTAAAAGAAGAAAATATGTTAATCGTATTATATAAGGGAAAGGGTATGGGGTTCGACGTTCTAGTGGAATATACATATAATTAAACTCAACCATTTGCAAAACATTTTTAAAACACTTTCCAAACAAGGGATCATACCTTGGGGTGTTCGGCCGTAGGAGAGGATACGTTTCCATCGATCTATTTAACATCTCATGAGAATATCTACACTAATTTTTTTTGAAAAATTATGTCTACTTTTAAAATATTAAGCAAAATTGAAGAAAAAAAATGGAAATTTTGGCCAAAAATTTTAACCACGCTCTGATACCACCTGTAACGCCCCAATTTTCCAAAATGCAATTTCGTCATTCTAGAAACCCGAGTCGTCACTTAGTGACTGAAAATCCATACTATTTTTTTTTAAAAATAACACACTATTAATGACATTAAATAGATAGCGGAAGCATGTGTTTCGCTAAAAGAACACGTAGACAGCGGAAAGATAATTTTTTTGTTATGAAAGATGCGGTGGCCATTTTGTTGATTTAAAATGCAAGGATCTTTATAAAAAAAATTGCACAAAATAGACAACAAGATAACTATCATACATTATCATAATAAAAGTTATCGTTCTTAACTCCTTTTCTTTTGATGCATGACAAAATACCAATATAGGAAACCGTATCACTCTTCCACTGGCACGAACTCCACCTCGTCATATCCTGAAAAAGATTTATAAATAGGGGGGATGAGATTTGAATTCTCACTGTGGGCGACCTGTACGCTACTATA
Organism: Prunella vulgaris; assembly: GCA_026898435.1. Taxonomy (NCBI): domain Eukaryota; kingdom Viridiplantae; phylum Streptophyta; class Magnoliopsida; order Lamiales; family Lamiaceae; genus Prunella; species Prunella vulgaris. The sequence continues at coordinate 13,201 of JAPKLY010004725.1, forward strand.
CAGATTGGTAGTACGCAAACGTATCATTTTTGTAAAAACATTTTTCATAGCCACAAACGCTCATCATTCATCATATAGCCCTCAGGCCCTATCCACCGTGGCGCCTAGCTACACAAGCCAGACCACTACATATTATTTGAGTTACTTTTAATCATATAGCCCTCAGGCTCTGTCCACCGTGGCGCCTAGCTACACAAGCCAGACCACTACATATCATTTGAGATATAGCCCTGAGGCTCTGTCCACCGCGGCGCCTAGCTACACAAGGCAGACCACTACATATCATTTGAGATACTTCGCCCGTAGGCATTTGGGTAATAACCTTGTAATCGAACCTGAAGGTCAAAACATTTTCATTCGCATACACCAACAGTCCATATAATATTCAAGGCAATACAGTAAATGTCACCCACCTTAAACGCTTTCCTTTTGTAAAAACAAACACCGTTCTTTTCACCCAAAAATCCTCATCACCGTTCTCGCACTTAAACCTAGCATCATTCGTTGTGTTTCAGTTATTGATGTCTTAGAAATTCTTTTAAAGTTTATACACGTTTGTCCGAAAAGAGACTTTTGAGCACTTAAAGTCTTATTCTCTTTATTCTTATCACTTAAGAAAACATATAGTCATAAATTCAAACAAGAGAATATAACATTTTAAAATTAGCAAGAAAACTTTATGTACTAGACATAGCAAGAAAACATGATGTTCTAAACATAGCAAGGAAACATAATATCCTAAAC
>JAPKLY010004726.1:0-11797 GCA_026898435.1 Prunella vulgaris
AACAGTCCCCCGCACTCTGCTCGGCCGCCGTACGGCCAAACCTTCTTCGATTACCCCACCGGAAGATGCTCCGACGGCCGTCTCGTCATTGATTTCATCGGTATCTTTTGTTTTAGTAGTATTTGTTTGTGCATAAATGTACTGTTTATGAATTTTGTATAATTTGTAGCTCGGAGTTTGGGATTGCCGTTTGTGCAGCCGTACATTGGCGGAGAGAGGGGGAGCTTCAGTAAAGGAGTGAATTTCGCGGTGGTCGGAGCTACGGCGCTTGGATATGAGTTCTACGAGAAGATGGGAATCCACAATCAGGAAACCAATGTATCACTCGCAACTCAATTGGACTGGTTCAAACAATTCTTGGCCCAAATTCCTGGTAAGATTAGCCACTTCTGTTGCTGATTTCTTTTGCTAATTCGAAATTTGAGAAAGTATTTTATGATCAAACAATATTTTTACACTCTTCTTAACATTAGTGCCAAAAAATTATGATTAACTTATAAGGAACTGAAGGAGTATCTAACATTTGATCAAAACTATCAAAAATTTCATCAAAAATGCTACCTACTTCCTGAAATTACTTTCACATTTGAAGATAACACACAGAATTAAAAAGAAAAGAATGATGTGAATGTAACTTTAAATAATAAGATTAAAATTTTATTTTTATTGATTTTAATGAGTATATAATATTTTCTTTTAAGGTGTGAAATAAATTTGAGATACTTAAATAAGGCAAGTGTGATAGTAGTGTTGGAAAAGAGGTACTGTAAAAAATTTGGATCAATGATATTGTAACTGTTATACTACCTCCGTCCCACAAAAATTTGCATACTTTCCTTTTTAGTTTGTGCCACAAAAATTTACATACTCACAAAATAGAAATATTCATTTAAATCTCTATCTTTAAAATCTTTACCTCACAATCTCCACCATACACATTCTACTCATTACATTTTTCTTTAAAAGTAGTGTCCCCAAAAGTAGAGGGCACTGCAAACTTTTGGGGGACAGAGGTAGTATATTTTATTGACCCTAATATTTTATGCTCATAATAATTTTTTTTATACTTTTAATTAAATGTATGATATTTTAAAATTATTTCATAATAAATTTATCATATGAATTATTTATATATAAAAATCTGTTCTTTGAAGTTTGACCCTGGGAAATATCATAAACCAGGGAGTATTTTATATCCACAAACAAACAATGCCAATTGTTACCAAGAATTACCATGTAGTGAAGAATTACAATAAAAACAATATTTATATTGCTAGTTATTGCTTGCTCTATCTTGTAATATTCGACAAAAATTTACTGTTGGTTGAGGAATATATGAATGAGTTTGAAACAATCATCAAGAAAATATAGCCAATCAATTTGGAGTGATTATTAATTTATTTTGAGTTTCATTACTTTACAACAAGAAGAAGATTATCCTTTATTCTCCTTAACAATCGAAAATTAGCAAATCTGGATTTTCCACAATTCTTTATGCTATCATCTAATAAAAAAATATATATGCATGCAGATGGTAGAAAATTTCTTAAGAACTCTTTGGTTTTGATGGGAGAGATAGGAGGCAACGATTATAATCATCCAATCATGCAGGGGTCAAGCCTTGAAGTGCTTCAATCTTTAGTTCCACCAGTAATTGGCTTTATTGGATCCGTAATTGAAGTAATACACAAAACCATCCATTTTGTTATTTTGTTTCATTTATCATGATCTCAGAGGCATGTAAAATACACCTAATTTAAAATGTAATTTTTCTTTGTTATTTCTTCTTAACAGGAATTGATTAAGCTTGGTGCTGAGACATTGGTAGTCCCGGGAGACTTACCAATAGGTTGCCTTCCTGTTTATCTTTCACAGTTCAAAACAACCAGCAACGCAAGTGATTACGACCCAGAAACGGGATGCTTGAATTGGTTGAACGTGCTTGCAATTAACCACAACGAGTTGCTCCTGAAAGAATTGAACCACTTACGAGAGCTTTATCCTCATGTCACCATAATCTACTCCGATTACTACAATAATGTACTGCGGTTCTATCTCTCGCCAAGTGAATATGGTAACTTCATAGCCACTATATTAGTTGCGTAGAGTGACACCTTACAACTGGTGTACAATAGCGTTTACTCAAAAGATTTATATACGATTGCAGGATTTAGACGGGGGAGTATTCTTACAGCATGCTGCGGATCAGGAGGACAGTATAATTTCAACGATACAGCAATTTGTGGAATTCCACCTGCAACCTCTTGTGATGATCCTTCTTCATCTGTCAGTTGGGATGGCATTCACTTAACTGAGGCAGCCTACAGATTGATAGCACAAGGTTTTCTTCAAGGATCTTATGCTACTCCTCAGATAAATACTATTTGCCCTTCCATATCTGGGGTTCCCCATGTTTATGAGTATTGATCACCACACTGTGATTTGCTGATGGAGCATTGTTCATAACTGTTGTATTTGCGTGTATAATCGACATCTATAGTTTTACGGCTGTAATTAGTTGAACTATTGAGATATAAATTGTAGTGAGGTACTGCTTGGTATGAATTTTAGACGAGAATGATAATGAGTATCATTAAGAGGGTAATCACATTGTGTTAGGGTATGTTTGTTTTGGGACTAGCACGGATGGACGTAGGACTTTGCGATCACGTCTCTACACGAGTTTGGGATGTAACATCCGGATTTCACATCCCAAACTCAATCCACACCTAAAAATACCTATTAAACCTATTATTACTCTTTCCAACACAACACTCATAAAATACCTATTATACCTATTATTATACCTATAAAATCAATAATTATCACACTTTGATCTGACATAAAGTAACATCCTACCCTACTAAAATCCCAAAACAAACACACACTTTTACTATTCATCAAGGTTTTCACATCTCAGGATTTCAAAGTCATGCTTCCCACGACCCCCTTAATCCCAAAACAAACGTACCCTTAGTGATTATCTTTTGTTAATTTATTTTTATGATCTCATTCGTATATAATAAATAATACCAAACATTATTAATGAGAATGAATCCTCATTAATTCCCTTTCATTCACATTCCGCACCTTTATTAACTAAAATCAAATGGAACTTAAGTGTCTTTAAGAGGTTGTTTCAGAATGATGAGACGTCATAGGAATTTTTATGTGAGATAGAACTCTAACTAGTGTTCATTCATGTGATGTGATTCGACGTTAAATAATACTCCTTCTGTTCCATTGTATATTTTTTATTTTATTATTTTTGTCCGTCTAACTTTATGTTACTTATTTGTTTTTTTATAATTTTTTGAAAACTACTATTATTTTTTATTATTATTTCATTACTTTTTACACTGTTCTATTTACTTTTTCACTTTTTTTGTCACATTATTATATACTTTTTTTCACTTTTGTCTTAATCTTTATAATTGTAAGAATTAATATATATATATATATATATATATATTATTGCAAAATTTATAATAATTATTATTAAAAGTTACATAAAAATATCAACGATCAGCATTAGTATTTTTATCAATTAATATTCTAACAACAAATTGTAATAAATTTAAACATGTTCACTTAACATTTTATTCTAGTATATACCAATAAAAAAAAAATTCCATTCATAATTCATTTCATTCAATTACACCAACCATACCCTCAGTGGTGATAATTTGTACACTCCATACCCTCGATGCATAATCTTTAGTGAAAATAACATGTACTCTTCAAACAATACTCTCTTCGATTCTAGATCTATTTTCATACTTATATTTGACGCATATATTATGAAAATTTGCTTTATTAATTTTTTAACCAATCAAAATGAGTTGTTATAATTTTCAGTATACAAGTGGTTATAATATAAATATTGTGTTAAGTTTTATTTTCTTTTTAAGGGTGTAAAGATAGAAATGAGATGAATCGAAATGGAAAGTGTGGAGATAGTCACCGAATGAAGAAAGTACCATTTAATTAAGACAATTTATGTTTTTTTAATAAAAATGACTAATAGTCTTTAAAGTAATTCATGCATTATGTATGAATCATTTTTACTCTGTACTTTACTATAAAGATATTAGAATATGAATCCGAATTGAATATTAGAATGAATCCAAATTGAATTTTGTATTTGCTGAAGTAATATACTCCCTTATCCGTCCTCCAAATATATTCACATACTTTTTTTTATAAAATATTATATAATTGTTATATTTTTAAGACTCCACAATAACCCACAATATCATTATTCTATACTTCCTCCATGGCTCCGTCCCATCTTAAATTATACTTTTCTTTTTAGAATGTTGCACGATAAATTTGACACAATAAAAAAAAAAAAACTCTCACAAATTCTATTTTGTTTCAAAATTTTTTTTTAAATAATTTCTTATAAAACACTTTCCTTACAAAGTATAAAATTTAAAGGAAACAGATAAAATATATTCTATTTAGAAATAATTACCAAACCATACAATTATAACATCATATTTTCAATTAAACACACAAATTTAATTCCCCAAATTTAAAATCAATACAATTGATTTCAATAGAGATTACGAAAAGAGCAACACTTGTGTAGAAATTTCTACCGTAGAAATCTTACTAAAAAGAAGGGAAAAGACAACGCTACCCTTAAATTCCATATTTCTCGCTACTAATCAACTTAAATAACCGGCGAAATATAATAGCGCTAATGATCAAGCCAGCGAATTCATATATATGCATACTATGTGCATTTAATAGCCAACTAAATGTAATAACCATATATATATGTAGCCAACTAAACGTAATAATCATATATATGTATATTATATGCATACTGTTCTTGCATGTGACATTTTATGTTTTTTTTTTATAGATATATTTTTTTTTATTTGAAATTGATATTGATGTAATAAAATTCAAGTAATATTATGATACAAATTTAAAAATTCTCTCTCAAATTTGTTACTCTATAGAAAAAAGTGTGTTACTAAAAAGCAAAATATGTGTTACTAATCCTTAAAAAATTAATTTTTTATACTTTTAAAGCAACTATAAATGGAATATGTAGTTTTGCAAAAATAAAACATGTGTTACTTAATTTTTTAATTCTTTTTATTAATTTATGCTGATAATATGTTGTTAATATACTAATACATCTTTTAATACCTTATATATGTTATATAAGTGCATATATATTTTTCTAAGGACAAATAAATATTTTAAGTATAGTAACATACATTCGATTTTACAGTAACACACATTTGCTCTAATTGTAACACAAATTTGATCCCCAATTCGTGTTACTATATGGACAAATGTGTGTTATTTTAAGGACAACGTGAGTTTTTATAAGAATAAATATGTGTTTCTTATTTATTCATCATCCCCTTAAAATTTAGGTATATTTAGAGATGTTAAACGGGTTAGCCCTAACCCTATAGGGTCAGCCCTAACGGGTTTCGGGCTAAACGGGTTAGGGCCTTATCCGGTTCATTCTTAACGGTCCTCTAATATTGGAGACCTAACCCTAACCCTAGCGGTCCTTGGGCTAAACGGGTCATAACGGGCTATGTCACAAAAATAGAAAAAATCTAAATTTTAACACATAATCTAAAATAATGGTCATAAAATATTAATATTTAAACTAGAACCTAAATATTGTCCATAATTTCATTAAAATTAATAAAAATAGTTTAACATAATGACAAAAGATCAATCGTCAACACTTAAAAAGTTGAAAATATTGGTATTTAAAAGTTCAAATATAAATACTTAAAATTAATATATATAACACCTAAATAGAAATTGGGGATAATTTCAATTAATAATAATAATAACTAGTAAGTATATTATATATTTAATATGTATATATAAAATATAAAAAAATTATGCGGGCTAGCGGGCGGGCTCGGTTAACCGGCGGGCTAGCCCGTTTAGCCCGCGGGCTAATAGTGCCGGGCCAAAAAAGCCCGGATTTAAACGGGCCTACCAAAGCATGGCCCTAACCCTGCATTTTTCAGGGTTAAACGGGCCGGCCCTATTAGCCCAGCCCGGATTAACATCTCTAGGTATATTTAATCATGTAGTAATACATTTTTTACTATTTTATATGTGTAATTATATAAAAAACAATTATTTCTATAAAAATAAATAATATATTTGTGATAAACTAATATTTATTCTTATAGTAACACACATTTATTCTTTATATTATATTAAAATATTCATTCTATAAAAATAAATGAATATATGTAAAAAGAATAACATTTTATATGATTAGTAACATACATTTGCCCTAATTGTAACACACATTTTCTCCTAATTTTGTGTTACTATATGGGCAAATGTGTGTTACTTTAAGGATAAAATAAATTTTTATAAGAATAAATATGCATATCTTATTTATTCATCGTCCTTTTAAAATCTTGATATATTGAATCATGTAGTAATACACTTTTTTCTATTTTATATGTGTTTTTATATGAAAAAATAATTATTTCTAAAAAAATAAATAATATATTTGTGAAAAATTAATATTTATTCTTAGGTGGTGATTGGTAGCCAATATTAGGGGTTACAAATTTTGTAAGTAAAATATATATAATGTTATTTGGTAGGGCGTAATATAAAAGTCACATAAAATTAGTTCTAAAAAGTAATCTCACTTGATAGGATGTAATATAGAGAGAGAAAAAGTAATTTCATTTGGTAGGGTGTAATATGTAGATATATAAGAACAAAAGTTACTATTCAAGCCATACAAAATTGTAAGGTGGGGAAGGTGAGATAATTTATTACATTGTGAACAGTGAAAAGGGTGTAATATGACCTCTTCTTTTACAGGGTCGGCCATATAAAAATCGGGCCAGTATAAAATTTGTATTCCCTACCAAGCAAGATAAGTCAATACAAGAATTCATATTATATCTCTTATATCTTCTACCAAACACCTCCTTATCTTGCTTGGTAGGGAATACAAATTTTATACTGACCCGATTTTTATATGGCCGACCCTGTAAAAGAAGAGGTCATATTACACTATTTTCACTGTTCACAATGTAATAAATTATCTCACCTTCCCCACCTTACAATTTTGTATGACTTGAATAGTAACTTTTGTTCTTATATATCTACATATTACACCCTACCAAATGAAATTACTTTTTCTCTCTCTATATTACATCATATCAAGTGAGATTACTTTTTAGAACTAATTGTATGTGACTTTTATATTACGCCCTACCAAATAACATTATATAGATTTTACTTACAAAATTTGTAACCCCTAATATTGGCTATCAATCACCACCTAAGTCAATACAAGAATTCATATTATATCTCTTATACCTTCTACCAAACACCTCCTTATAATAAAACATAATTTACTATTTATATTATATAAAAATATTTATTCTATAAAAATAAATAAATATATGTAAAAAGAATAACATTTTATATGATAGTAACATACATTTGTCTTAATTGTAACACACATTTGCTCCTCATTTTGTGTTACTATATAGGTAAATTTGTGTTACTATATGTGCAAATACATTTTTTTAATTTAATCATTATATCTTGAAATCTAGGTATATTGATTCATGTAATAACAAAATTTTTACAATTTTATATGTGTAATTATATAGAAAAATAATTATTTTTATAATAATAAATAAATATTTGTGAAAAAATAATATATTTTTTTATAATAATACATATTTTGCTCTTATATTATGTGAAAAATTATTTATTCTATAAAAATAAATGAATATATGTAAAATAACAACACTTAATATGATAGTAACATAAATTTCATCTTTTAGTAACACACATGTGTCTATATAGTAATACAATTTGAAAGCAAACTTTTAAATTTATGATATAATATATTTGATTTTTTTTAACTAACACATTAATTTTAAAAAAAAAATTTGTGGTTTAAAAAAAAAGGTAAATGAAATACATGCATTCTCAGAACCTTGGGATGTTCACAAGAATTCCTTCCCAGGCGTTGAAATGTTAGTAGCGAGAATTCATGAAGGGCACATCCGTCTATTTCTAATAATTTTTTCCGTAGAAATTTCTATATAAGTTTTTGTCTTATGAAAATATGTAATTTTTTTAATTTTTCCAAACTTTTCGTATTAATCCAAAAAATAAAACAAAAAATTTTATTTGATTTTTTCTTTCAAAATTTGTGTACATCTACGAAAAAATTCTAAATTTTTACTGTTTAAAAAAAATAAAAAAATATATTTTTTTTCACAAAAACTGTACAATGAGTTTTTTAAAAACTTGTTCCATATATATATATATATATATATAATTTGTTAATATTATTATCTGTTGGCGAAACATTTTTGGCATGTTAGGGTTTTTTTTTCTTTTTCTATTTTAATTTTTTTAAAACGATCAGAATAATCTATGAAGGTGATGATGGTGATTGTTTTAGGAGCAAGAAATCACATTATTTTTTTCTCTTTTTTATTTTAGATTTTTTCCCAATGGGGGTTTTTTTTTTTTTCTAAGTTATGGAGGTGGGTGCATCATAATTGGAGCTTGAGAGAAATGAGGGTATAATTGTTTCTTTATATATTGTTAAAATTCATTGTATTTTAGAGTATGTACATATATTAGTATGTATACCCGCAAATTTCGCGGTATAAAATAAATATATGTATAAAAAATTATATATCTTTTGTTATTTAATTAATAATTTTTTATAAATATAGTACTTAATTAAAACATAATCAAATTTTATTAATTCATTTAATTTTTTGTATTGATTTAATTAAATGTTATACAAATTAAATTTAAACTTAATTAAATAAGTCAAAAAATAACTTATCTCCTAAAATTTGTAATTATTTATAATTAAATATATTTTATAGTAAAAACTCCTGATTTATCATGTTTATAAAATTTGAAATCAGGATCAAAATTTTAAAAAAAATTATAAGATTTATTTTGTTATGATTAAAGAAAATAAAAAAATTATATAATATTTAATTATTCGTGATGAGAACAAAATATGATTATATATTGCAAAATATCATCCTATATTATTATAAGTTGCAGATACTAATAAAATAAAATATTATTAAATTTTTGAATAATATAAATATATTAGTAAGTATGAAAAGTGATGATTAGATCCTCATATAATATATATGTACGAAGAATTTAACATCTTATTGTGGTACATAAATAATAATAATAATAATAATAATAATAATAATAATAATAATAATAATAATAACAAAAACAATAATAATAATAAATATAAACAGATGTTTAAATAATTTTTAATAATAACAATAAAATTGAGATTTTAAATAAAAAATAATTAAACCAATTACGGTCAGTACTTATACAATGCATACACAATGAGTAAATAACTTACGGTGCAAAAAATCGAATATAAGAATTGTAATGTTGTGTGGGTTTTTCATTTAAGGTTTAAGGATTTATATAAAATTATGAAGCAATAAATCTTGATTTCTTAAATTTAACATATATGTGTATCAAAAATTTATATATATGTATATATATAGATTAATAATGTGTTTGATATATATATATATATATATATATTTATATATAGATTAATTCGATAATATAAATTTATACATATATAATTTGAGGCTATCTTATCTACACAATATTTAAAATATGAATGTACTAATATCTAAGTAAGTATGTAAGATTTAATTTATAAAATTTTATTATTGTATATGTTAAAAGAAAATCAAGAACACATCAAAATATATTATTAAAAAAATCAAGAACATAATATTTTATAAAAAAAATTATTATTATATATGTGTGTTAAAAGAAAATTAAAAATATAGAACAAATATATTTAAAATAATCAAGAACATAGTATTTTATAAGATTTATTTTCTTATGATTTCTTGAATTTACATATACGTGTATTAATGATTTATATATATATATGCGTGTGTGTGTGATTTCTTAAATCTAACATATACATGTATCAATGATTTACACATGCACAACGCATACATAATATTGTATAAATAAATTGAATAATTAAAAAATATGTACACATTAATTTTTGAAAAACAACCATCCCATAGAAAAAAAAAAAACTAATTTACAACATTGTATTTCAAGTATATACAAATAAAGAAAGGGGATAAAAACTAAATGTGATTATGCCCAAAATCAAGATTCAGTGGTAGAAGGATTTCTTTCTTTTCTTTTCTTTTCTTTTCTTTTCTTTTTTTGACGGTAATGGTAGAAGGATTTCGATGTAACATTATTCATAAGTAATTAAAAAATATGTACACATCCACATCGCATACACAGTATTACACTCTAAAATAAATCTGCAATTCAAATATCAAATAAACAATTCAAGCATTAAAATTTTATATCAAATAGATCTGTAATTATAGCAATTAAACATTACCTCAAAAAGAAAACTACGGAAGTTGTGTAGCTTTAGAAAAAAAATATTATTTCACCAAATTATTAGATGTGAAATAAGAACCTGCAAAAAAAATCGAACATAAAAAGATAAATAAACAATTTGAATATTAGAATATGATAAATAAGAACATCATAAGAGAAATAAGAAGAAGCAAGAGACACACGAAAAAATAAGGTTAAAAGATGAGAATAATAATGTTTATGGTGTTGAAATTTATAGAATGATATAAATTAAGATGAACGGTTGAAATTAAAAAAATTAGATATAAGATTTATATTATGAATATATTTATAAGATTTATATAAGATATACATATATTTATAAAATATAAAAATGTACGATCAGATTAAAACAATTAAATTATAAGGTCGAGATTAATTCTTAATGCCAGAATTAATGACAATAGAGGAATTTCGAAATTGAACATTCTGGTTGATTTCATAACTTCTTCTTTATATAGTATTGAGATATGGGTGCTTTAGTTTAAGTGTATTCCAATGGGCTTTAGCCCAACTTTTGTATGTATTTTTTTCCTCACATTTTAGAGTAAGTACTAAAAATAGATAGAGTAAGTACTAAAAATAGATGTGGGTGCATTTAATCTGGGCCAAAAGTTTATTGGCAAATTTATTTATATAAAGTTATTTTAATAATATATTATCAAAATAGGGAAAAAAAGAGGAGAATTTATCAAAATAAAGTCAGTCGGTACTACCAGTACCGACTGGTGAGGTGGACTAGTATAGATTCTCTTTTTTCGGGGAAAGTGCTCCAGTCGGCACTCACACACCCGACTGGAGGGGCTGCTTTGGCGTGGAACTTTAATTATGGTGTTGAACTTTAGAAATGTGGCTTTCATTTCCATGGTTGTCAATTTCCCGTGAGTGGTGTTTTGATTCCGAAGTTGTCGAGAGAGAGAGAGGTTAGAGGCAACATTAATGGTGGTTTTTGTAGGATAAATTTGCAGGAATCACGATTCTAGCCCCCTGATGTGCCGGAAATGGAATACGAAGAGACGTTGCATAGTTATTTTTAGTGAGAGTGCGATGCTAAAATATTATATTAAATAATTATTTTGTATATCTAAATTTTATTTTATTTTTCTTGCTAATTTTATATATAAAAAAAAAAAATTGTTAGTAATTATACTTTGATTCACACTTGAAAAAGTCATACCACATTGTAGGAGTATTTGTAAGAGGATTTGTTATCACGTCCACACGTATATTTTGTTTTTCGTAGCATTTATTGAGTGATGTGTCACTATTTATTTTGAGATTTAATTAATTAATAATAATTTGTGTTTACTATTTATTTAGATTATCCCGTAAAATTAAATTT
>JAPKLY010004727.1:0-10926 GCA_026898435.1 Prunella vulgaris
CGATATTGCAAAGCCAGCGGAGGACAAGCCCAAGCGCTCAGGACCCAAGCAACAGAAGCTAAAATTCCTTTATTCAGGGTCAGCAGAGCGAGAGAAGAAACTCGTGGAAGAGAGAGTTGCTGAAGAAGCTGTTCAGCATGCAACTCCGGAAAAGGAACCGGCTCAGGCCGCTCTTGACATTGCTCCCATTACTTCTGTTCCGGACGTTGCATCCCCTGATCCTGATCAACTGATTGTCAACATCGCCTCAACCTATCAGAGTTTGGAGAAGGATCAGGATGAACCTGCTCAGGAAGGAGGAGTTGAGCAGGAGGCTGCTGAACCAATTCAGGCTGAAGCCCCATGGCCATTCCCTGCGCCTGATGAGAACACATTACCCGATTTCGAGATTGTGGCAAGGGGAACTGCTGTGGATATGGTGGAGAGGAGGTTTCCTGATCTCTCAGACGCTCAGAAGGAGGCAGTTGTGCAACTTCGCACCTACGCCATGATCAGGAATGCCACGTGGCCTGAATTGAGTCAGCTCGAGGAGTTGAGAGGATGGGAGAAAATGGCGGAAACTAAAGCTGCCCTCTTTGATCACTTCAACGTGAATTCTTTACATCACCTGATCAAGATGGTAGACTTCATCAGAACTGTTAGACGCATCTACCCCGAGCCAGAGCCTGAAAGAGTTGAGGAGGAGAAGGAAGAGGAGAAGGAAGAGGAGAAGGAAGAGATTGTGATTGCTGAAGACATTCAGTAAGGTGGCACTGAAGGAGTTAGTGCACCGGCCGATGAAGCAATCCTGGGACCCGGGACTGCGGAGGCTTCAGGAGAGGGTCCACCAGGTCTGATCTGAGTCAGAGGAAAATGGATCACCCCCGAGGCTCTATATGTTCAGAACTCCTCACGAGCTCTTGCCAATCTTCACAGAAGGGTAATCCTCGTCGAGAGAAAAACTAGTAGGGTTGGTTCAAATTCTGAAGTGCTGAACAAGAAGATGAAAAGACTGGATCGTGACCTGAATGAGATGGGGACTGATATGAATGCTGCCATCGATCTTCTTGGAGAAGTCAGAAATTAACACTCAGTAGATCTCACTGTTATCTCTGAGCAAGCAAAAGGGGCCATTCAAAGCTGCAATCAAATGGTCTCTGATGCGCAAACTCAGCAGGAGAACAAGCTTGCCACTTTTCTTGATCAACAAATGCCTGAAAGAATTGATCAACTGATTGATGAAAAGTTGGCCAAGCTGAAGGCTGAACTGAAGGATGAGCTGCTGAGTGAGATGTCTGAACAGGAGAAGGATGCAATTGCTAATGCCCTGAACAATCGGATGATGAGCTTTGAAGGACGGCTAAAAGCTGAGCACAATTCAGCCGTCGACAAGCTAAGTGTTGGCCTGAGAGGGATGGCCAGGCAGATTGGGCAACTGCAGGGCAAGCAGACTGAGATGGACAGTCAGTTCACATTATTGGCGGAGTCAGTAGACGAGTTTGTCAAACGAATCGATGACGATGATGCCAAAAAGGGGGAAGGGAAGAAGCAAATAGCTGCTGGGAAAGCAAAGAAGAAGGACTTCCCCCCTGAACTGAAAGCTGCTGAAAGGAAGAGGAGTAGATCCGCAGCTTCCATCGAAGCTGCTGAAGGTTCAGATCCGAAGAGATTAAGGCCCTCTGAAGATCCTGCCTTGGAACCTTTATATAAGGAGATGGAGGAACAAATGCAACCTGGGTTGACCACTCAGAAGAAAATGGTGATGACTGAAGCTGAAAAGATAGCGAAGATGAAGGAGATTTCGCTCCTCAGTCAGATCCAACGCTTGAAAGAGTCCAATGAGTATCTGACTTCGCAGGTTCAGAAGAAGAAATCTGTGACTTCTGGATCTCGGATGAAGACTCAGAGGAAAATGGTGGTCAGTTCAGAACAAGGCCCTCCTCCACTGCAGTTTGTGGAAGACTTCATTCCTATAGAGATGTTGGAGGTATGGATTCGATCCGGAATAGGTGGGCCTACCTATTCTACGTGGTGGGGTTATGGGACGATCTATCTGAAGAAAAAGACGTCATACTCCATTACTGGATGGCACAGGAGCACCCTGATCTCTGGGCTGAAATCATCAGACATGCTGACACTGAAGGTGTAGAGATCGCTCCTCCGGAATTCATCAAGTACCCTCCTCCACTCTTCAGGAACTCCAAACAACTAGACCGGAAAGCAATATCAGAAGAAATCGTCAGAGTAGGACGCACTGCCGGGGCTGTTGGTGATCGGAACAAGATGAAGCAGGTCCTGAACCGAGTTTTGGAGATGTATGAGATTCCTCTAGCTGCTTGGAATAAGGATGAAGACTAGATCAGGAGCTAGTTGATTCAGGAATTGTAATAGCTTCAGGATACTTGTAATTCTCATATCATTCAATGAAGTTATTTATTTTTCCTGAGTACAACTTCTTGTTGACTCCTGAATTTACTTTTCTGAATCCTTATCAAGAACTGTATTAACCCATTCCTTGTTTTCATCTTATAGACTAAGTACCTAGTTTGTCAGGTGGTACTGAGTTGTTCTCACTGACTAAGTCAGTTGATTGTATAGATGAATAGGAATTTGCTTAAGGGCTTTGGCATCATCAAAAAAGGGGGAAATTGTTGGGACAATCTGAGTATTTTGATTAGATCCCAAAACCCCTGATGAATCTGCCTAAGTACAGATGTTCAGGATAAAATAGTTCAGGATAGTTAGGTTAGAAATTCAGTACAGGAGGAACTTGCTGAAGACTGAAGAATATTGGAGTCGACCCAATTTACTGAAGTCTGAAGTATAATTCATCCTGAAGGAGTCAGTCAGTCTTGCTGAAGATTGCCTGGGTCTGAAGCTGAAGATCGAAGCCTGATGTTCCGTCCTGAAGTCAATCCTGAAGTACCATTGACTGATGTTTCTACTGAGTATACTAAGCATACTCAGGACAGATCTTAGTCAGTGAAGAGTAAGTGTAATCTATCAGGCTGTGCTGAATGAACTTAAGACCTGACTTAGGCCTTGGTTCAGTTTATCTGAACCATATAAGTCCAAAGCAAAAAGGTTACACATACTGGGCTGAATAATCTATCAGGCTGTGCTGAAGACACATAAGACCTGACTCGGACAGTAGTTCAGATCACCTGAAACATGTAAGTCCAAGGCAAAAAGGTTATTTATGCTATGGGACAAGAGACAAAGAGAATGTCAGTAAGACTCCAATGAAGACAAACATTCAGACTGAGTTATTAACAAGAGACTCAGAGTATTGAATGTACAAGGAAGGACAAATGTCTGAAAGTCAACTAGCCGTTAGAACAGAGAGCCAATGATTTTTCGACACGTGTGTACAGAGTCTGCGCAACATTTAATGCGGCATTTAATGCACCTCAAAGTTGCAGGCGATGGGACAGACTTGCCAGAATAAGCATGGCGGTTAGGTCAAACAATATTTCTAGCCTGCAACCACCCCAAAATAGGAAAGATTTGATTAGATCTCCTCCAACGGATCTATTTTGAATCTTGCCTATAAATATGGAGAACCTTGCACCCATTCAAGGTTAACGGGAAATTTCCAAGAGAAAACTCTCAAGAATCCAAGCTCTCAAAGCATACTATAAGCAACACTCTGCAATTAAATTTCCCTAGTGTTGTAGTAGGATTCACTCTGTATTTGCTTAGATCGATAGCTCTAATATTTAGCATTGTTTTGCATTGCTAGAGCTATCTCAGTTGGAAACCAGAATACCAAACCACTCAGGGTGTGAGATTGGTTGGTTAGAAGGACTGGGACTTGTAAAACGCCCAGGGGTCAGTTCCTAAGAGGGGAAGTTGGCTACTCGTGTCCCTTGGCACGTAAAACCAAGCACCTATCCTCAGGGTTTTGAGGATAGCTTCCTGTTAAATCAGGTCGTGGACGTAGGAGTTGGTTATCTCCGAACCACGTTAAAAAGACCCTTGTGTGCTGATTTACTGTTTTGTTCAGGATCATAACTGTCATCATAATAAACTGAACATTCTACATATTTTTATCCTCAGGACTGAATCAATCATCCTGAATCTTAATACGGTGCACTCAGCCTTAATCACCCGTCTACTAAGCAAGTTCAGAGAAAATGTTTTCAGAAACTAAAACGAGTAGAATCTAAGGGCTCACTTTCCGCACGTACTCTAGCTCACTGAGATAGTAGTCCAACTGACTCGCTTCCAAGCAGTCAGTAGGTTTGTTATCTCTACCGAGCTTCCGAGCACATTACTCACACTCAGCTTATCTGACTCGTTACTGAACTGTCCCTGCTGTCCCTGTGGACCTTCAGCATACTGAGTAATTCAGGAATCCTGACTGAGAGTGTAAGAGCATTTTTCTGAGTCTTTCAGAAAAATCTGACGTCAGTGTATTCCCTCCCATACACTGATTGTACTCGTTTCGGGACCAACAAGTGGTATCAGAGCCGTGGTTCAAAAGGCCACTGACTTTGTTTACCAACAGTTTCTGAGGAGAAACTTTTGGTGGTCTACTGAATAGATTTCATTTCTGAAAACTGCATATCATGGCATCCGGTTCTAAACACCTCGAAGGCAATCTTCCTGAATTCTCTATTGACAATTATGACTATTGGAAATTCAGGGTACTCGCACATCTCTATTCCATCCATGATCAGATGCCTCTGGTGATTGAGCAGGGTCCGATCAAGTTTATGAGGAATCTTCAGACGACCTGGCCTGTTGCTGGCAATGTTCCTGTTCCAGCCGCCGGAGATGAAGAAGTGGAGAGGTCCGCGCTTAATTCTGATCAAATTAAGCAAATCGGAATGGATAATGTTGCCAAAAACATTATACTCCACACCGTTTCTTACGAGAATTCGGTCAGGATCATGCATCTGAGGACTGCAAAGGAGATCTGGGATGCTCTGAGGGAGATGAGTGAGGGATCAGAAAAGATCAATGAGAACAAGAGAGATCTTGCAATTAGGAAGTTTGAAGCCTTCCAGATGTTAGAAGGAGAATCCATCGATCAGATGGAAGCTCGGTTCATTAAGATGATGAACGAGCTAGCAACCCTTGGGAAGGAGTTTCCCAAGAGGGAGGTGTCTTCTAAAATCCTGAACTGTCTCCCTAAAAGATGTGACACAGGAGTGATCTTACTGAAGAACACTCAGGACCTTACCAACATTACTCACTCTCACCTATTCTCAGAGTTAAAGGCTCTGGAATTCGACCTCGGTAAGAGGAAGAAGAAGGGTGTTGTCAGTGAGGAAGTTAGTGAGGAGAAGACTCCTGAAAAGGAAAAGAGTGTGGCTCTTAAAGCTACTCCTGAGCCTGAGGCTGGATCTGGCTCTAAGTCTCTGAAGGACATGAACAAGGATGAGCTAGCCTTGGAGTACAGCCTGATGGCGCGGCGTTTTGAGAAACTGAACTCTCGATTCGGAAGGTATAAGAAATTTTATACTGACAGTCGTGATCGCAGGTACTCCAGCCCCAGGAGATCGAGTCCCCTAAGAGAAGAAAGGAGGGGTTCAGATTCCAGGAGGGATCGCAATGAGCCTGAGCGACGAAGAGATGAGAAGAGGAGAGATGATGAGCCCAGAAGATCCAGCTCCAAACCTGAACGATCATCAGGGAGCAGGAGGGAGTCATCTGATAAAAGGTACGCTGACAAGAAACTTGTTTCTGATGTAGATCAGTGCTACCACTGCAAAAAGACCGGACATTATCAGTATGATTGTCCGGAGCTCAGTGCTCGTGAGCGAGAGGATCGGAGAGCCAAGAGAGAGCTCAGGGCATCAGACCGGAGAGCATTGCTTGCTGAGGACTCCTCAGATTCAGATGGCCCAGGACGCCGGTCCCCTGAACTCTTCTCCGATGAGGAGTATGATGACCTCTGCCTGATGGCAGATGATGAGGTATGTTCTTCTCCTTCTTCTCCTGATCACGCACCTGAGCTTAGCTCAGATTCAGCAGGAGAACTCGACCTTCAGCTCGCCCTAGAGCAATTGATGGTTGACTTCTCAAGACTGCAGGAGAGTCATACTCACACAATGGATGTGAATGCGCAACTGAGTGGAGAGAACGATCGGCTAACTGAGTCTCTCAGAGTAAGATACTGAGGAAGCCCTCAGATTAGTACATCTTCAGGAAGAGCTACTTCATGCTCGGAACAAGCATGATGAAGCTCCACTGGAAGTAGAAAGACTGAAGGGTGTAATCAGCTCGCTGATTGAGACTCGTGATACTGATATGTTCCTTGCTCAGGAACAACTGATGATTGAGCGAATTGCTCTTAAAGTGATGTTCAAAACTGAGTGGCAAGCTCGCCTTTGTGCTGAGCAAACCACTTGGGATCTTGAGCTGATCTCAAAAGAGAAAGCTCATGAAGAGTTGGTGCTTCAGTACACCACTTAAATTGAGGCCCTGAAAGAAACAAATGGGCATCTTGAGGTTAAGCTGAAGAAGTTATACACATCCACCCAAGTGGTTGATGAGTTAACAAGTTTCTCTCAGCTGACTGATGGTGCTAAAGCTGGGTTAGGCTATGATGCCTCAAAAGACCCAAAGGGCAAGAAAAAGAGAGGTGCTTCAGGGAGCAACTCTCAGAAGAAGTTTGTCCCTGCCCTAACTGATGACAAGAGCTTAAGTGTTGCTCGTCAGGACAAAGGCAAAGGGAAGGAGAAAATGCCTGCTGAACCTGTCAGGCAAAGGGCTGAGAAACCAAGACCTAAACCTAAGGAAAAAGTCAAGGCTTCTCATCCTGAGTCAAGGAAGACAGATCAAGGGAACTCCAAGGCTCAGCCTAGGAATCCTCAAACTGGAAAGAATTCTGTCCCTAGCACTTCTCAGGCTCAGCCCAGAAATGCTCAGGATGGAAGGAACTCCAGTCAAAGGAGGCCTCAGGCAAAGCCGAGGACTACTAAGGTCCAGACTCCTCAGACAGGGCACAGAGCCCATCAGGAGCGTCCTAATCTTCAAAGGAGAAGGTCAAACCAGGTGGTCTCTGAAAGGCAACGGAGACCTGACTCCAGTAACACTCAGGCCAGACCTCAAGTGCCAAGAGGTCAGGCCCGAGCTGCTCCTTCTCGGGATCAAACTCAGCCCAATGCATCCAGGCCAAGGAGGAACAGGAGGCCCACCCCCAGGAATCAATATAGGGCTCCTGAACCTCAGGCTGACACCCATACACCCTCAACTTCCCAGGCACAAAGGAAGAAGACTGTGTATGTTGATGTTTTAGGGAGACATGTTTACACTTCTGATGCTATCATAATTGTTAAACAAATCTGGATCCCGAAGGGTATGGCTGACTCAGTAGGACCCAATACGAGATGGGTACCTGAGGCCTGATTCTTTTCAGGTCGCTGCGGGCTACAAGAAGAGGAAGGAGGATCTGATGAAGGATTGGTACATGGACTCAAGGTGTTCCAGGAACATGACCGGATTTCTTGATCTCCTTTAGGATTATGTAGCTCAAGAAGGCCCGCAGGTAACCTTTGGTGATAACTCTAAGGGTTTCACCAGAGGATTCGGAACCCTTGTTGTTGGCTCTGTCCGTGTACTGAATGTATCATATGTTGAGGGACTGAGACATAACTTACTCTCGGTCAGTCAGTTTTGTGACCGAGGATATAATGTAGAATTTACATCTAACATGTGTCTTGTGAAGGACAAATCTACACTACAGGTTCTGATTACAGGTATCAGGAGGGACAATGTATATTTTGCTGATTTCAAGAGCAGTCCTCCTGAAACTTGTTTGGTTGCTAAGAGCTCCTCTGAGCTCAGTTGACTTTGGCATAAACTCCTGAGTCACTTAAACTTCAAGATTATTAACAAAATTTCTAGACTCTCACTTGTAGATGGTCTACCCAATGAAGTTTTTAGCAAAGACCACGTGTGCGGAGCATGTCAAGAAGGCAAGCAAACCAAAGCTTCATTCAAAGTGAAAGAAGCCTTCTCAACTGACAGAGTGCTTCAGCTTCTGCACATGGATCTCTTTGGTCCAGTTACTCCTGTCAGCATAAATGGTAGGAAATATACCCTTGTTGTTGTTGATGATTATTCCTGGTATACATGGGTTATTTTTTTGCTGAACAAAAAGGAGACTCAGGTCAAGCTTCCAGAGTTACTCAAGCAATTGAGTACTGAACAGGGTCAGAGCATAGTCAGGATCCGATCAGATCGAGGAACTGAGTTTAAAAACTCTATTATAACTGACTTTTGTACTAACCATGGTATAGCTCATGAGACTTCTGCAGCCAGGACCCCTCAGCAGAATGGGGTAGCTGAAAGAGGAAATCGGACCCTGAAGGAAGCTGCCAGGACCATGTTGGCTGAGTCAGGATTGCCCAAGAAGTACTGGGCTGAAGCAATCAACACTGCTTGCTACACTCAGAACCGATCTATGCTGAACAAACAACATGCTCAGACACCTTATGAAACTTGGAACAAGAGGAAGCCTCGCATCTCTTATTTCCATATCTTTGGGTGTAAGTGTTTCATCCTGAACAATGGGAAAGACCAGTTGAAAGCCTTTGATAGCAAATCTGATTAGGGAGTCTTCTTAGGATACTCCTCAGTCAGTAAAGCCTTCAGGGTGTATAACTGTCGAACCCTTTGTGTGGAGGAAACACCTCATGTTGTGTTTGATGAGACTGCATCAGTGCATAGGAAACAGGTTCCGAATTCTGACACTGAGGGGGTTATCAAGAGGATAACGAGACTAAGTCTGAAGAATCCTGAATTCAAGATCAAGCTTGTCAGTGCTCCCAAGGGATGGGGTGATGATGATGATGATCAGGATAGACCTCAGGCCAACCCTCAGCTAGCCCCAGCCTCAGAGAATGTTGAGTCTCAGACGGAGGCACAGACTCAACCTGAGGTACGTACTGTCGGTGATGATGCTTCTGCACCTGAGACAGTTACTGAGTCCAACACTGTAGGGGGAAACAATGTCTCTGATATTGGCCAACCCTCAGGAAATGACTCAGTATCCCCTGTTCTTGCTTGTTCCTGTTCTTTGCCTATTATTATCGAGACTAACGTTTCAGGATCAGGCGAGGGAACGTCAGCAGATCCCAGTGCTCCCGTCAGTAGAAGGTGGTGGCTAGATGATCACTCATTGGCTGATATCATTGGTGATATCAATGAGGGGGTCAGGACTAGGTTGTCCTTTGGTGAGAGCGCTATGTTTTGCTGCTTCCTGAGTGATCAGGAACCCAAGAGCATAGAAGAAGCTCTTGCTGATCCCAACTGGATCCTAGCCATGCAGGATGAGCTCAATCAGTTTGAGCAGAATCAGGTTTGGGAGTTAGTTGAGAGACCTAGGCGTCAACATGTCATTGGCACCAAGTGGGTCTTTAAGAACAAGAGGGATGAGAAGAATGTTGTAGTCAGGAATAAGGTCAGATTGGTAGCAAAGGGCTACTCTCAGGCCGAAGGAATCGACTATGCGAGACCTTTGCTCCGGTCGTAAGGTTGGAAGCAATCAGGTTGTTTCTGACATATGCAACATTCAAGAAATTCAAAGTGTATCAGATGGATGTAAAGAGTGCTTTTCTGAATGGTGTACTAAACGAGGAGGTCTATGTGGAACAACTTCCAGGTTTTGAAATTGGAAATAAGGTATATCACCTGAAAAAAGCTCTTTATGGCCTGAAGCAAGCTCCGAGAGCCTGGTATGATACATTATCCCAATTCCTGATAGACCACGGGTTCGTGAAAGGAACAGTGGACAGGACCCTCTTCCGGATATCCGAAGGGGAGGACATTCTCTTGGTTCAGATTTATGTGGATGACATAATTTTTGGATCTCCTAATCTGAAGCTTTGTGAGAAATTCTCCAAGCTGATAACTGGGAAATTTGAGATGTCAATGATGGGAGAAATGAATTTCTTTCTGGGTCTCCAAGTCAGGCAAACTGACTCCGGAATCTTCATAAATCAGTCCAAGTATGCGAGGGACTTGATTCAGAAATTCGGAGTTCAGTCCAGCAAAATCTCACGTATTCCCATGAACACAAATGAGAAGCTGGATCCTGACAAAGAAGGAGTCTCAGTAAATCAGACTGAATATAGGGCACTGATAGGATCCTTATTGTATCTGCCTGCTAGTCGTCCTGACATCACTTATGCAGTTGGAGTTTGTGCAAGGTATCAGTCTGATCCAAGGAAGAGTCATCTAGAGAGTGCCAAAAAGATACTAAAATACCTGAGAGGTACAATAAATCCAGGACTTTGGTATCCCTCTGATGACAACCTATAACTGACTGGCTATTCAGATGCAGATTATGGAGGCTGTAGGCTTGATAGGAAATCAACTACAGGCACATGTCAATTTCTAGGGAGTAAACTGATCTCTTGGTTTTCTAAAAAGCAGACCAGTGTTGCAACGTCTACTACTGAGGCTGAGTATATGGCGGCAGTTGTTGTTGTTCTCAGATCCTTTGGCTGAAACAGCAACTGAGAGACTACCAAGTTGAGGCCACTGAAGTCCCAATTTATTCTGACAATAATAGTGCCATTGCCATATCCCAAAACCCAGTCTTACACACAAGGTGTAAGCATGTAGGCATCAGGCATCACTTTATCAGAGATCATGTTGAAAAGAAGGACATCAGGATGGAGAGAGTCCCTACTGAAAAGCAGAGAGCTGACATACTGACTAAGGCTTTACCTGAAACCAGATTTATTGAGCTATCAGTAGAATTAGGACTCCTTGACCCAGGCTTAGGAGATTCAATCTGAATCTCTGATCAGAATGCTCAAGGTCAGGGGGAATGACTAATATGGACTCAGGTTGAAGGAATCTCAGAGAGAATGTGAATGGTTGTAGGGGGAACATTCAGTATGAAAAGGATGATCAGTATAGACTGACTAAGATTCAGGAGACTGAACTCAGGGCTTGTCACCCTGATAGACCAACAACGAGTGGTAT
>JAPKLY010004728.1:0-13934 GCA_026898435.1 Prunella vulgaris
CCATGGACTATATACTGACTTCAATTCTTGTGCTGGGGTGTGGATGCTTGGAGCGAATTGTTGGCACTTCAAGCATCTCTTAGCATATCTGATAGCATCCTTTCGCAGTGTCGGCCAATAATACCCTTGCCTGATGGTTTTGTAAGCCAAGGCTTGCCCCCCAGCATGTCCTCCACATATCCCTTCATGGATTTCTTTCAACACCTTCTGTCCTTCTTCTGAAGAAAGACATTTGAGTAATGGGAGTGAAATTCCTCTTTTATATAATTGCCCTTCAACCATCGTGTATCTCGCAGCCTGTTTCACAATCCGCTGTGCTTCCCATGGGTCTCCCGGCTGCTCTCCGTTGGACAGGTATTTGCAGATAGGTGTTCGCCAATCATCGGTAGACTGTTGCTGGCTATTGATTATCTGTTGCCCCCTCTTCAACACTTGATTAACATAATCAAATGTTGAAGGATTAATTAACTTTGTGACCACCACTTCTGAGATTCTTGATTCTCTGGTGCTCGTGGCTAACCGGGCTAAAGCATCTGCTTGGGTGTTCTCTAGTCGGGGGATCTGCTCAATGTATACTTGCTCAAACTTTGATATCAGGTGTGCAACGATCCTTTGGTAAATGATCATTTGTCGATCTTTCGCCTCGTACTCTCCTCGAACTTGAGATATGATTAGCTGCGAATCTCCGAAAATCTGAAGCCTAGTTGCCCCCACCACTAATGATAGTCTCAAGCCTGCAATAAGCGCCTCGTATTCGGCTTCATTGTTGGTTGCTAGGAAATCGAACCTTATTGCTGAGGTAAACACTTGTTTGTTGGGACTTACTAGGACGACACCTGCTCCGGCTGCGGAACTTGTTGCTGAGCCGTCTACATAGAGGTGCCACGGGTAAATACGTCCCCTCGTCGGATCTTGAGGGTAGGTTAGCTCTACTATGAAGTCTGCCAGAGCCTGCCCTTTGATCGCTGTTCGGGGTGCGTATGTTATACCATACTGGCTAACCTCTAGTGACCATTTTAACAATCGTCCGGCAGTATCAGGTCTATGTAAGACTTGCCTCAAGGGAAATGTTGTCAAAACTTCCACTTGATGGTCGAAGAAATACGGTCGGAGCTTCCGCACACTCATTACCAATGCATATGCCAATTTCTCCATTGGGGAATATCGCAGTTCCGCCTCGTGCAGCACTTGGCTGACATAATATATTGGTAAATGCGTCTTTCCTTCTGCACGCATCAAGGCTGAACTTATGGCCATTTCCGATGCCGCCAGGTATAAGTACAGCTTTTCTCCTGGTACCGGCTTTGACAGGATTTGGGGATTGCTGAGGTAATTCTTTATATCTTCGAACGCCTTTTGGCAACCATCCGTCCATACATAGTTGGTCTTCCCGGTTCTTTTGCAGATGCCTTTGCCTTTGATAGACTCGAAGAAGGGTCTATTCTTGTCCCCAGATCTGGAAATAAACCGATTGAGTGCCGCGAGACATCCGGTAAGTCTCTGAACTGCCGGTATATCCTTTGGTGGTCCCATGTCTAGGATACATTTGACTTGCGATGGGTTGACTTCTATGCCTCGTTGACTTACGAGATGTCCCAGGAATTTGCCGGATTGTACCCCAAAGCTGCTTTTCTTTGGTTTAAGCTTCATGTTATACGCTCTCATGATGTCGAACGCTTGCTTGAGGTGCTCCAGATGATCTTCTTTTCTAAGACTCTTCACAACAATGTCGTCCACATAGACCTCCATTGTGTCTCCAAGGTGTTGGTCGAACATCTTGTTGACTAACCTTTGATATGTGGCGCCGGCGTTGATCAACCCGAAGGGCATCCTCTTCCAACAAAATAAATTTTTATTTGTATAGAAGGCTGTATGTTCTTGATCATCAGGGTGCATGGCAATCTGATGATAACCTGCAAAGGCATCCATGAACGTCATTAATTCGTGTCCCGCCGTGTTGTCCACCAGCTGGTCAATGTGGGGTAAAGGGAAGTTATCCTTTGGACATGCGGCGTTAAGATCTGTGAAGTCTATACATAGCCTCCATGTTCCATTTGGCTTTTTGACCAAGACAGGGTTCGCCACCCATTGAGGACATAGTGCTTCCTTTATGAGTCTATTGTCTAATAGTTTCTTCATCTCTCCGGTCAATGCCTCATACTTGTCTGGCCCATATTTTCTCCTCTTCTGGCGGACAGGCTTCTTTGTGGGATCTATATTCAGGCGATGGCACGCGTGCTCTACCGGTATGCCGATCATATCCTCGTGTGACCATGCAAACACATCGAGGTTTAACCGAAGGAATTCCTCCATTCGGCCTCTATACGGCTCCTCCAACTCTGACCCGATAAAAAGTTCTAGGTCTTCTTTATTTGGACCAACTTGTATGGATCTGAGCTCCTCCACCGGTGTGGCGCGTCGCTTTTTATCTTTCCACCGGGGATCATCAATTGGTCCTTCAAGGTGCGTTTCCATCTCCACCGGGGTAGGTTCATAGCCCAACCGGGGCTCAATGTCTTCCGAGGCCTCTGTCTGATCCTCCGGCGCTGCTTCCATTCCACCACTCTCTTTGGCTACGGTCACAGGATCTTGATCTTGATTTTTTGGGTTATTAACCGTTTGTTCCTCGTTCAGCCGATCTTGCTGGAATGCATTATCCACCTCCATGTCTTCCGGTGTCTGGTCTATTTCCATCATTTTGGTGTCTACCGAAGCGTTATCCAAATTGCTCGGCCCACTTGTGGAGGGCTGTGATGTTGGATCTTCAAACACTAACACCTGGTTAATGGGCTTTTTCAAAGTTAATAGGCATTCCCGATCCTTTTTTTGATCCCCTTTAACCGTACCTGCACCTTTAAGAGTTGGAAATTTGATACAATAGTAGTAAGTGGAACATGCAGCTTTAAATTCAGAAATGAAAGGGCGGCCGAGGAACCCGTTATAGGTGGATGGTTGATCTACGACTAGGAAATCTAACAACCTTGTCATCCTCCTTTCCGGGTCCTCTAGCGCTACAAGTTCTACCGGCAACCTTATTACACCTAGTGGGACGGTCACAGCTTCTCCGAATCCCACTATCTTGTGATTGCAATCCTCTATGTAGGATTCATAATCTCCTAGCTGGTCTAGTGTCTTTTTGAACAGGATATTTGTGTAAGCTCCCGTATCCACTAGCAGTCGGTGTACTCTTGCGTTCATGATATTGGCGCTGATAACCAAGGAGTCGTTGTGAGGTGTAAGGATCCCTTTGAGATCTGCTTGAGAGAAAGTCAAATCCGCAATTGGTTTCGTAGCCGCCTTTGATTCGGACCCCATCTCTTGCACCTGATTGACCGCCCGAATTTCTGCTTTCTTCTGTCTTTTTGATGTTGGACGGCCATCTACCATCCCTCCTGCCGAACCAATCTCTTCGATCACAAGGATTTCTCGGTTCGGCTCCAGATGCGTCGGCCTTGCTGGTGGACCCCTTCTTACTTGTCTATTTGGGGCTCTCTCTGCCTCATCGCTTCCTTCATCATCCGAGGCTTCCTGTCTTGTCGGACGTTATCTTTTTCCTGGAGCCTTCTTTACGAAGTCGGCTAGTTTTCCATCCTCATAGAATTTCCATAATTGCTTCAACAGATCGCGGCATTCACTGGTAAAGTGCCCGATACTTTGATGGTATGCACAAAACTTGTTTGGGTTTAGCTTGTTGCGGTTTTGCCTAATCCTTCGGGGTGCAGCCAACATATCTTGATCCTTCATAGCTGTGAAGACGTGATCAATCGTGGTGGTTAACACTTGGTTTAATTTTTCTTTGTATTCCGCCGAGTCCCCAAATGATTTCAAATTCTTCGGGGCCTTGTAACCACTACCACCAGGCTTCTTTCCATTCTTCTTATCTTCAGTCTCTGGAGCTAACTGCTTGGCCATTGCTTCTTGCATTGCGACGTACACACCAGCTTTGTGGCGGAACTCGGCGTATGTACTAGGACAGGCTAGATGCATTTCTTTCCACAGGTCCGTTCCTTTACGCAGTCCCGCCATGACTGCCACGACCTTTGTGTCGTCACTGACCGCTTCACCTTCCAAAAAGATTTTATCAAATCGCTCCAGGTACTGTTGGTCAGTTTCCTCGGCCCCTTGCGAGATGTTGGCCAACCTATGTTTTTGTGTCAGATACGTTCCAAATCCCGAAAAGTGGGACAGGAATTCCTGGGTCAACTGCCCAAACGATTGAATCGATCCAGGTGTCAGGGCTGAGAACCATCTATGCGCCCGGTCTCCAAGAGTTAAGGGAAAGTTCCGACATTGCGTCGCATCCGATGCCCCCATTGATATCATATAATCGGCATATTTTGAGATGTGAACCTTGGGGTCAGACTCTCCCTCGTACAACACTAGTGAGGGAAACTGTATTTTCTTCTGGATTGGTGCAGTTAGGATGACCGGCGACAATGGTGATACTGGGAGTGATGTGTATGTCTCCACCTTGTCCTTGATGGCCACCTGGTGTTGTAAGTCCTCTACAGTTTTCTTCAATTTTTCGATCTCTAGGACGGACGACCCACGGGATGATCCCCCTCCTCGAGGCTGTTCCGGGTGCACCTCATGATGACGCGCTGCCCCCGGCAGTCCCTCACTTCGGGTGATTTCCCGGTGTGGTTGCTGGAGGTTACTCGCGGCATTTGGTCCTAACCTCTCAGATGCCCGTCTCCTCAACCTTTCTTGCACCGGCCTTCGTTGGTGCCGGGCATCAGACTCGCAAGGCTCCTGGCGATATGAATGCTCCTACCTTCTCCCTTCTGAGTGATGACTTTGATTACCGCGCTTATCGCCTTGTGACCCGTCAAGGCGTTCAGGTTGATCATATGCTTGGTCAGCTGGTCGCCCCGCTGGTCGCCCATCTGCTCGCCCAGCTGGTCGCTGGTTTGAGCGTGGGGGTTGTGGTCCAAGGCGATCAGACATTTTTTGTTTGCCTCTTGAACTCTCGGGCACGACACGTCCACTACTGGCCTCCTCCTCCTGAGGATGGTAGCTTGTTCGAGTATCATGTCTCGTCTCAGTCTGGGCAACCTGAATTACCGGACGACGTGTCATCACCACCTGCTGCCTTTGTAATTGTTTCAGGGTGGTCATCGCTCTCTCGATGTCCTCGGGCGTTCTAACCATTGATTCAATGGTAGTTTCAATTTGTTGACCGACCGGAGCCGCCGGTAACGCCGGGACACGAGCTTGTTCAGTTTGACGGTGTCCGGATGGTCCTCGTCCCCTCCACCTTCGACTTGTCGAGGTGGTGCGGGATTCATCGTGGGAGGCTTCGTACGTATGTCTCGTCATTGTTTTCGGTGACAATTAAGTATAGTAGATAGGTTTTTAAAGAAATCTTTTCTAGCTCATGTTT
Organism: Prunella vulgaris; assembly: GCA_026898435.1. Taxonomy (NCBI): domain Eukaryota; kingdom Viridiplantae; phylum Streptophyta; class Magnoliopsida; order Lamiales; family Lamiaceae; genus Prunella; species Prunella vulgaris. Next base: position 5,384 of record JAPKLY010004728.1, read on the forward strand.
TCGAAGACAATAAATTCTTGAAAACACTCACAATTGAAGATATTCTTCAAAACGTTTACCGAACTTCGAAGGGCGTTCTTGGTGTTCTTGAGGAATGATGAAGAATGAGTATCGAATTCTTCAATTGACGGAGGTTCGACCCTCCTTCTAGCGCCAAATTGTTGAGCAATTTATGTAACCGAAAGATTTATGTGGCTTAATTATACGTAGAAAATCACTCAAACAATAATCTAAAGATGTAATTTGGATTAGTAATAGGAATTATAATTGGAAAAGTAGAGAGAGAAATTGTGTAATGTATTTCTTGTATTTGGGAAATTAGATCCTTACAAATGAGGTTTTTCCTCTTATTTATACTCCTCTAAGGGTGAGGTGGCATCTTTTTAAGCCATATGGCTTGTGGGGGTGACAAGTGTCCTCCACTTGTCACCCCCTCCAAGCTTTGCCCCACTAACTCTAGCCTTCAACGATCCGGACCTTTCATACAGGTTCTTTGGACATCTTGTGTCTTCTTTCCCTCGAAGGAGAGATGGACAATGTGGCGAGCAAGGGGGCGAGCATTTCGGCGAGCAGCATGGGCTTGTCTTCTAAACTTGCTGCCTTGTTATATCCAGGCTAAAGGCGACCATCGGGGCTAGCAGGTGGGCGAGCATCAAGGCGGGCAACATAGTCCTGGCTTCATAGACTTGTTGCTTGGTTGTACTCGGAGCCTCGGGCGATCAATATGACGAGCAGCACAGCAAGCATTGGTGCGAGCAACTGGGGAAAGGCCACGTAGGCTTGTTGCTTTGACACCTCTAACCTCGAGCGAGCACGTGGGCGAGCAGCCTGGCGAGCACATAGGCGAGCAGCTTATACCTTCTTGCCTGTTTATACTTGGTTCTTCTCTAATCCTCAAGCTTATCTCAAGCTTAGATCCTTTTATCAACATTTGCCCCCCAGTATATATTTTGATTTGACATCAAAGTATATGCTGGAATTGATCTTTCATTATGTTAGTAAGCAATTGGGCGAGAAGCTTAGCGAGTAACGTGGTGCTCGCCCCGGAGCTCGCCCTCCTGCTCGCTCTCTCTCTCCTCGGCAATTAAGGCAACCCCCCTGAAAATGAGGCGCCTCCTCGTTTCGTGCGCCAATCAGTCGCATGAAAAGGCGTGCCTTTTCAGAAACTTTTCAAATGTTTTGCAACTTGGTCCCTGAAATTCTTTTCCCTCTTTCACTTTGACCCGAACATATAAATAGGGTTTCTTAGCCACTATTCATCTTCCTCTTCATTTACCCTTATTCTCTGAAAATTTCCGGCACTCCGATCTCTGATCTTTTTCCGACGACTTTAGCGATCTTCACTTATTCCGGCGAACGGTTTTGCGACTCAACATTCCAGGTAGTTTCTCAATTCCTTTCATCTTTTCTTCATATTACCTTTATTTTCTTTTAATTTTTGCATGTCTATTTTATATACTTGTTTGCCGGAATTTCTGATTGGGATTTTGTTGACGACGCCCACCATCCTTAGTTAATCACACCCTAGGGTCAACCTTGTCTTTACCTCTTTCTTCCTGAATCCATGTCGTCATCCTCGAGCCGGACGATTTCTCACCGGAATTCGGGCAAACGGCCCATGGTGGAGAATGTAGAGGAAGGTGGCCCGATTGCGGGCTTGTCCTCGGTCCATCTGGCGGGGTCTGATTCCGCGGTTGATGAAGTCAATCGGTTTTTGGAGAAAGAAGGCGAGCAAGCCTGCGAGGGGGCTGGCGAGCATCCCGGCGAGCAGATGTGCGAGCAAGAAATCGAGCAGCCCGTCGCTCGCCCAGAGGGGGATGATACAGAAGATGTAGAGACGCTTTCCAGTAGTGATGAGAGTGACGACTCTATCACTGAGTGGTTCGAGTCTGCTGGCTTTCCACGACCTCACATGTCCGAGAGGTCCTTCCCGGAAGGTGTTGCACAAGAATTTGACTGGAGAGCGTACTATGAGCGATATGCCGCTGATTTTCCAACCCCTCCTCGACAGTATCGGGAACTCAAGAAAGGTGACCGTACCCCTTACAAAGCGAATACTGTAGTTAGCGTTATTGACGAGGATGACCTCGACAGTATCCGTAAAGAGTATCACATCCCTTGCGATGTGACGATGTACGCTCCTCGGGAGAAAGAAAGAGTTGACTGCCCCCCGGAGGGTCTGACGGCCATTAACATTCACACTTTGGCTGCCGGTGTAACTTTGCCACTCCATCCTCTCATCGGCCGCTTCTTGGAGACAACGGGTCTGGCGATTACCCAACTGACGCCCAATGCTTGGACATATTTGATATCCATCTGTACTGTCTTTGCCTTGGAGAAGTACAAGGATTGCCTGACCCCCCAAGAGGTTAATTATACCCTTTGCCTAAGTAAATGCTCTGAGGAGGGCCAGGGCTATTATTACCTTAAGGCGAGGAGCGACATGAAGATCCTTGAGGGACTACCCAACAAAGTGAGAGACTAGAAAGAACAATTCTTTTTTATCGGCGGTGACTGGCGGGCTCCTGACAATAATGAGGGTCTCGGGGGACGTATTATGTCCCCTACTGAGTTTGGCGAGTTACAGCGTAGGACTCATTTGTACTTTTAGATTCCACCCTCGTTACAATATCTGACCTTCTATGTTATTCGTGTTTTCAGGCTTGATCCCTCAACGTTGGAAGAAGACTAGCTTGTCTGAGGAGTTCAAGTTTACCTGCATTCTTGTTTGCCGTCGGAACAAGAAGGACAGAACTTTTGATTACTTGAACAAATTCAGTTGCCGCGTTGCCTCGGGGTTAATTACCACTCCTCACCATCTACGAGCTCAGGTTGTTCGTCCCGCAGGTACATCTATTTTGATTCCTTGTTCAGTATTCCTTATCTTTCATGAAAAAAATTTCTAACTCTTTTTGCCTCTTCATGCTTGCAGTTCCTGAAGTGTCCATCGCCATCCCTCCATCTTTCAAGACTTTAAACCAGAAATTTGGGATGGCACGTACCAAGAGGGATCCTCCATCCGTGGTGTTAGCCGCTCAAATTGCTGCTAAGACTACCAAGAAGACTGGTGGTCCTGGGCCAAACACTCGATCTGCTGCCCCTCCGGCTCCTCGTACCGAGGATCGTCAAGCCCCGAGTAGTTCTCCAAGTGGTGGCACCCGGCGAGTGCTCCGAGGAGATGGTTCACGCATTGAGCGTGAGGGTGAGGCTGCCAAGAGAGCCAGAATTACAAGATCTTCAGCCCCAGGAGGCTCGGGCCGAGCCGAGGTTCCAGAGTCAACTCTTCCTGCCCCTGTTGGCACTTCCTCCGCTCCTGCCCCCATACGATCTGTTGGGCAGTTGTCGGATGTCTCGATCCTTGGATAGGATCAGGATCGAGCAGCAGGGTAATACTCCACAAACCTGTAGCATACTTATACTTTTGAACATTTTTCAGGCTTGTTTTAGACTTATTTGAATTCTTACTCAGGTACGATCCCTCACGCTACCAACACCGGAGCGCAGCTGTACATCATTTCGCACTCACCCGTCCTCCGAAGTCTCTCAACGAGCTCAAGGGTTCTACTCGCCTTGCCGTCGAATCCACCGTTAGGCATTGGTCTCAGCCTCAAGAGAACATCGTTCAGCGCCAGTCAATGACGGATAATATCCATACGGCCATGCATCATACGAGTGGGGCTCTTTTCAGTGCTCAGCGCGCCCTTGAGCAAGCCGTCACCTTGGAGAAAGCTTACGCTGTGCTGTCAGATGGTGTGAGGAAAGAGAGAGATGAGGCTAAGAAGAAGGTAGCTATAGCAGAGGCCAAAGCCAAGGCCTCTTTGGATGCTGAAAAGTCGGCCCTTGCCAATTCTGAGAGGGCCCACGCCGAGGCTGAGAGTTTACGTGCTGAGTTGACGAGCTTGCGTGCTCAGTTGGAAGAGAACAGAGTGGCTCGGAGGAGGATTACCGAGTTGGAGAATGAACTCCAAACTACTCAGACCCAACTTGCCGAGCACAAAGCTGCCCATACTGACTGCTATACCACCGAGGCTGTTGCTAACATTCGAGCTGAGTCCTCCGACTTTGGCTTCGTTTATGCCTTTGCCAAGAATCTACGGGCCTATCACCATGCTGTTGGTGAGAACGAGGACCCCTGGACCGCTTTGAAGAAGGAGTTCACCGACTTCCTTACCGAACGTCCTCTTAAGGAAGGTTTGGTGGTGGACATCGGGGATCTTGAAGAAATGGGAGTCGACCTAAGTGCTGTGCCTTCGACACTTAAGATCAACGGGGGAAACTATCCGCCTCTTCAGATTAATGCTGAAGATGATGCGATGGTGGACACTGAGGGTCTATCTCCTTTCGAGGTCCTCCCAGGTCTTTCTCCTTCAGGCGCCGGCGAGCAGGTGGGCGGCCAGGCAGGCGATCAGGCTGGCGACCAGGCTGGCGAGCAGGTGGGCGACCAGCCTGGCGACCATTAATATGATGGGTTTCTTTCTTTTTGTTTCAATTGTCTTTGGAGACGTTCTTACTTTTGCTTTTTCGCCCTTGAAGGCGCCCTATATGTACCCGAACACCTTTTGTCGTTTAATGCATTGACAGTTTTTCTTTTATTGGCTTTCGCTTATATTTACTTCTGCTGTTGATACTTCTGTCTTAGTTATTTAGTGCTCGCTTTTTGATGTATGGTGTTTTAATTGATTCGTCTTACTTTTCCTTTTTATGGAATCGCGAATTTACACCTTATTTTTCATCTCTTTGGATGTAGGCTTATTGATTGGTAAGGACTCCCTTTTAATGGTTATAACCTTAGGGTTAGTCTCAATACCTTGCCTTTATTGTGGACTTGTAAGTCTTTAGAGCTTATAACTTGAGACATCTTTTGATACATCAATTCGAAAGAAATTCTCTTTATTCAATAGAATAATAACTTTACAGATTTGTCCACGTCTATTATGGACTTGCTTGCCCCTATACATGTTGGACAAGCAAGGTTTTCTTGAGAAATTTACATAAGTCTTCATTGGTAGAACTTCTTGAGATGTGTCGCATTCCATGTGTATGCCAAAGGATTACCTTGCATGTCCTCCAGGTCGTATGTCCCATTCGGCCAACTTTTTGTTACTTTGAACGGACCTTCCCATTTCGGACCAAATACTCCAGTCGGGACTGCTAATATCCTTCGCATCACTAGGTCACCAATTTGGAATTTTCTATCTTTAACCTGCGAGTTGTAGTATTTCTCGGCTCGTCGCTTATAGACTGCATTTCTCACTTCTGCCGAGGTTCTTGTTTCTTCAATCAAGTCTCTCTCTACAGCCATATCATTTTCATTTGCTTCCTCGTTGTACTCGATTATCCTCCATGTCCGATGCTGGACCTCTACTGGGATGACTGCTTCCACTCCGAAAGCCATTGTGAATGGTGTCTCCCTGGTACTTGTTCTGTAAGACGTTCTGTAGGTCCATAAGACCTCCGGAAGCTCGTCAGCCCAACTCCCCTTTTTTTCTTCTAACCGGATCTTTAGGATGTGCTTCAAAATTTTATTTACTGCTTCAACTTGTCCGTTTGATTGAGGATGATATGGTGTGGCGTAATGTTTCTTGATGTTCCACGATGTGTAAAAGTCTCTTAACTTATTTCCATCAAACTGCCTCCTGTTATCTGTGACTATCGACTGTGGTAACCCAAATCTGCATATCAGGTTCTTCCAAATAAAGCTTATCATCCTCTCTTGGGTTATCGTCGTTAGTGCTTCAGCTTCGGCCCACTTAGTGTAATAGTCCACGGCCACCACTACAAATTTTACCCCTCCCTTCCTGGGAGGGAATGGGCCGATCAAGTCGATACCCCATTTAGCGAATGGCCATGGACTATATACTGACTTCAATTCTTGTGCTGGGGTGTGGATGCTTGGAGCGAATTGTTGGCACTTCAAGCATCTCTTAGCATATCTGATAGCATCCTTTCGCAGTGTCGGCCAATAATACCCTTGCCTGATGGTTTTGTAAGCCAAGGCTTGCCCCCCAGCATGTCCTCCACATATCCCTTCATGGATTTCTTTCAACACCTTCTGTCCTTCTTCTGAAGAAAGACATTTGAGTAATGGGAGTGAAATTGCTCTTTTATATAATTGCCCTTCAACCATCGTGTATCTCGCAGCCTGTTTCACAATCCGCTGTGCTTCCCATGGGTCTCCCGGCTGCTCTCCGTTGGACAGGTATTTGCAGATAGGTGTTCGCCAATCATCGGTAGACTGTTGCTGGCTATTGATTATCTGTTGCCCCCTCTTCAACACTTGATTAACATAATCAAATGTTGAAGGATTAATTAACTTTGTGACCACCACTTCTGAGATTCTTGATTCTCTGGTGCTCGTGGCTAACCGGGCTAAAGCATCTGCTTGGGTGTTCTCTAGTCGGGGGATCTGCTCAATGTATACTTGCTCAAACTTTGATATCAGGTGTGCAACGATCCTTTGGTAAATGATCATTTGTCGATCTTTCGCCTCGTACTCTCCTCGGACTTGAGATATGATTAGCTGCGAATCTCCGAAAATCTGAAGCCTAGTTGCCCCCACCGCTAATGATAGTCTCAAGCCTGCAATAAGCGCCTCGTATTCGGCTTCATTGTTGGTTGCTAGGAAATCGAACCTTATTGCTGAGGTAAACACTTGTTTGTTGGGACTTACTAGGACGACACCTGCTCCGGCTGCGGAACTTGTTGCTGAGCCGTCTACATAGAGGTGCCACGGGTAAATACGTCCCCTCGTCGGATCTTGAGGGTAGGTTAGCTCTACTATGAAGTCTGCCAGAGCCTGCCCTTTGATCGCTGTTCGGGGTGCGTATGTTATACCATACTGGCTAACCTCTAGTGACCATTTTAACAATCGTCCGGCAGTATCAGGTCTATGTAAGACTTGCCTCAAGGGAAATGTTGTCAAAACTTCCACTTGATGGTCGAAGAAATACGGTCGGAGCTTCCGCACACTCATTACCAATGCATATGCCAATTTCTCCATTGGGGAATATCGCAGTTCCGCCTCGTGCAGCACTTGGCTGACATAATATATTGGTAAATGCGTCTTTCCTTCTGCACGCATCAAGGCTGAACTTATGGCCATTTCCGATGCCGCCAGGTATAAGTACAGCTTTTCTCCTGGTACCGGCTTTGACAGGATTTGGGGATTGCTGAGGTAATTCTTTATATCTTCGAACGCCTTTTGGCAACCATCCGTCCATACATAGTTGGTCTTCCCGGTTCTTTTGCAGATGCCTTTGCCTTTGATAGACTCGAAGAAGGGTCTATTCTTGTCCCCAGATCTGGAAATAAACCGATTGAGTGCCGCGAGACATCCGGTAAGTCTCTGAACTGCCGGTATATCCTTTGGTGGTCCCATGTCTAGGATACATTTGACTTGCGATGGGTTGACTTCTATGCCTCGTTGACTTACGAGATGTCCCAGGAATTTGCCGGATTGTACCCCAAAGCTGCTTTTCTTTGGTTTAAGCTTCATGTTATACGCTCTCATGATGTCGAACGCTTGCTTGAGGTGCTCCAGATGATCTTCTTTTCTAAGACTCTTCACAACAATGTCGTCCACATAGACCTCCATTGTGTCTCCAAGGTGTTGGTCGAACATCTTGTTGACTAACCTTTGATATGTGGCGCCGGCGTTGATCAACCCGAAGGGCATCCTCTTCCAACAAAATAAATTTTTATTTGTATAGAAGGCTGTATGTTCTTGATCATCAGGGTGCATGGCAATCTGATGATAACCTGCAAAGGCATCCATGAACGTCATTAATTCGTGTCCCGCCGTGTTGTCCACCAGCTGGTCAATGTGGGGTAAAGGGAAGTTATCCTTTGGACATGCGGCGTTAAGATCTGTGAAGTCTATACATAGCCTCCATGTTCCATTTGGCTTTTTGACCAAGACAGGGTTCGCCACCCATTGAGGACATAGTGCTTCCTTTATGAGTCTATTGTCTAATAGTTTCTTCATCTCTCCGGTCAATGCCTCATACTTGTCTGGCCCATATTTTCTCCTCTTCTGGCGGACAGGCTTCTTTGTGGGATCTATATTCAGGCGATGGCACGCGTGCTCTACCGGTATGCCGATCATATCCTCGTGTGACCATGCAAACACATCGAGGTTTAACCGAAGGAATTCCTCCATTCGGCCTCTATACGGCTCCTCCAACTCTGACCCGATAAAAAGTTCTAGGTCTTCTTTATTTGGACCAACTTGTATGGATCTGAGCTCCTCCACCGGTGTGGCGCGTCGCTTTTTATCTTTCCACCGGGGATCATCAATTGGTCCTTCAAGGTGCGTTTCCATCTCCACCGGGGTAGGTTCATAGCCCAACCGGGGCTCAATGTCTTCCGAGGCCTCTGTCTGATCCTCCGGCGCTGCTTCCATTCCACCACTCTCTTTGGCTACGGTCACAGGATCTTGATCTTGATTTTTTGGGTTATTAACCGTTTGTTCCTCGTTCAGCCGATCTTGCTGGAATGCATTATCCACCTCCATGTCTTCCGGTGTCTGGTCTATTTCCATCATTTTGGTGTC